>JACYXH010000109.1:685000-737500 GCA_026745465.1 Lota lota | reverse complement strand
GGGACGAATCTGTAACTGCAAAAAGCGCGTGCATGAGGCTCTTATTTCCGTTGCTTCCCTATCTCTTTGAAGATGAACATCTCCACATTTCTCGTGTTGGGTGTTGCTTCAGCCATGCAGCGTCGCTGCACAAAACTACTCCTTGCAGCCTATCCCAGCACTGGTGTCTGTGGAGTTTGCATGTTAGTGATGAGTGGATTTTGCTATTCCTGCTCCAAATGATGAATAAGTACTCAGCATCATGGAGACTCTTGCATCAGTCCCAAAGGGATTGGGCCAAGGCATTATTTTGTCCGATTGTACATTGAGCGATGGTTGAGACAGTGCAGGTCTGTATTGTTACACTGTTACACCTACAAATCTCCAATATGTGTGAACACGTCTGATGTTCTCCTGTTGTGATTCATGTGTGAAAGGGCAACTCCTGAACATCTCCGGATGACCGGATTTCACCCAGAGTTCATGTGTGAAAGGCCAGCTACATTCCCTTGTTGAGGAGTATGCCTATTAAAAGTCTCCCTGCCTCACATATAGTCATCTGGGGTAGGTGACCCTGATCATTGTTTATTGGACCACAACATAAGTCTTGTGTTCCACTGTTTATTATGAGCTTACAGCAGTTGAGATTATGAAGGAAAAGACATGATCTTATTTCCATTATTATTTGATTTCCATTATTTTAAAGTAGGCATATAAATGACTTCAAACCTTTTTAGACACTTCTCCTTCTCTGCCTAGGAGGCAGTACACCGTGTGCAGTAATGGTAAACGCTGATGTCCTAAATACAAGGGGTCATTGTGTGGGTGACATGTTTGCATAAGCGTAGCCCATTGATGGCCAGTACCAGGTGTCTCTGCCTCTCTCATCACACTATGCTATCGTTCCACAGATCCCCGCTGCTCTATTCTACCCCTAATCACCTTCTGCTCACTGGGATTCAGCCAGCCACAATGATTTCATGTCTTTTTACATTTTTATATTCATTTTCTTTTCTTTTAAGCATTTGTCTTGTTTACTGTAGCTCTCTGTCTTTCTCTGCTCTATTTAAAATTGTCGTCATCTCTCCCCTTTCCCCCTCTCTCTATGTGACAGTTTGGTACTAATTAGCACGTGGTAATCTGGCTTGAACACGCCAAAGTAATTAACATGTGGTGAACCAATCTCACTTATCATTTAGCCATATGTACATACTGTACATCGCCTATGCATGCACGCTCACTCTCACACACATATGCACACATGCAGACGCACACGTGCACACACGTGCACACAGGATGACTCTCTGGGGACAGAGTAGGAAATGATGAGGTACCGGGAGAAATGGAAAGGAGGGCAGATAAAAAAAACAAATAGGGGGACGGAGGAAAGAAAGGAAGCAGTGATAGATGGTGCAGAGAGGGGAAAGGACACCTTCTTCTGCTCATATTAACGCAGCAGTATGGCAGCCGCACTGCCTTCCAGCTGAACAGAACAGAAAGACACAGGCAACCTACAGCCTCTTCACACACTAACTTCATTATGCCCAACTTTAAGGACTCTGTTCTTTTGAGACCTAGCGAGGAGGCCCTATTGGCACACAGACACACACACACACGCATAGACACACACGCATAGACACACACACACACACACACACACACACACACACACACACACACACACACACACACACACACACACACACACACACACACACACACACACACACACACACACACACACACACACACACACACACACACACACACGTTTATTTCTGCCAACCATGGAGATAACCACCATTGCGACTCTGTACTTGTTGTGGAAGTACCAGAGACGTCGGAGAAGCCAACGCCATCGTGTCTGGGTTCATAACACCATCGGGAGGCACACACAACTCTGAATTTAAACGGCGAGAATTCGCTTTGCTTTTGATGTGAACATGGCTTAAGGTTCTTTTTGTTTGGTTGGATTTATGAAGCGCCGGACCACGGACAGAAAGGGCAGTACAACCCGTAGTGGAACTCTAGTGTGGACGATTGGGACCGGGGTGGGGGGGGGGGGGGTTCAGGGTTCCCGCCAACGTATTGAAATGCATTATTGTTTTGTAATGACGGTATTTAAATTCCTGATGGTTTTGCACTAAGATTGTGCTTGTGTTGTAATGTTTGGGTTAAATATGGGCATTCAATGTGTAGGGTGTACATTTTGAGTGTGCGTTTGGTTTAAGCCTTTACGTAAATATGACAAATGAAACAAACTGACTGACTAATCATAAACGCCAGGAGATAGACCTGGCTGGCACCCCTAACCTAATAAGAATATAAAATACATCGAAAACTCACAAGCAACCATACACCTAGCCCAGAGACACGCACAGAGACACACACACAAAGACACACACACGCAAACACGCACACTTACACGCATGTGCACACACACACACACCCAAACACATGCACACGCATATGCACATACATAAACACACACAACTACACACACACACACAAATACACACAACCACACACATACACACACACACACACACACACACACACCCAAACACACGCGCACACACACAAACGCGCACACGCATATGCACCCACACACACACACAAACACACACACAGACGCACCCAAACACACGCATACACACACAAATACACATAACCACACACACATACACACACACACACACCCAAACACACACACACACACACAAACACGCATATGCACCCACACACACACACAAACACACACACAGACGCACCCTCACACACACACGCACAAGCACACACACACACACACACAACCACACACACGCTAACCTCGGCAGACGTTGGCCTTGTCAGGCTCATAGCCAGCCTTGCAGCTGCAGCTGCCGATGGGAACCATCCACTCTCCATCTCCGTTGCAGTACAGCTTGATGGGCACGTCCACCTCCTCAGCGCTGGCAATGCAGCTGCCCCTGGCGATGACCAGCGAGGTAGACTCGGCCCCCGTCAGCGTCTTCACGGGTTCGGGGGACAACAATCAATCAATCAATCAATCATCAATGACAAAGTTCTTGTGTTTGCATTGACACTCTGCATGAATCAACTTAGAAGTCGGTTCATAAAGAGTATCGACGCAAACGCAAGAGCACTGTGTTTTACTTGCCGATCTTAGTATTTAAGTCTATAACTTGTGAACAACGTAATGCTATACAGTACTTGACAGAACATATAACATAGTTCATCCCTCTTCAAAGATAGGGGTAATGATACACGTGGTTCCATCCACCTGCCACCTTCTCATCCAACTAAAACCGACGAAAGGGTGGATTTTGCGTCACAGCATCTAGTCCTGGTTACTGCGTTTCAAGTACCTCGGGGAAAAAGGCAAAGTTCTGCACCACGCTGGGACACTTCTTGTAGAAGACACGGACGGCCAGGAGGGACATGCAGGCCCCCAGGTCCTGGAAGGCCAGGTGGAATCCCCGGCCCCGGGACAGAGGGCCGAAGCTGCGCACCTCCGTGTTGACCTTCATCAGCCGACCCCCGAAGTCCACCTGGGAGAAGCTCTCGTCTGCAGCGATGGTGTCCACCTGGGGGGGGGTGGGGGGGGAGCGAAGGGCGTTTTGAGGAGGATGTGGGGTTGGGTGGGGCGCAAAGGAATAATTAAGAGGGAGAGCAGCATATGTGGTCAAACACTAGATCATGATACTTCCTTCTTTTTTGTGTCGACGCGTATTTCCCTTTTGCCTTGTCCAGTTCATTTATTTTCGTACCTTTTGTTCTCGATCGGTCGTTTCAAATCAATTCTGAGCCCTGACCTTATTCTATTTTTGGTGTTCTGAACTTTGGTTGGTAAAGCTCTTCCCCCCGCCGTGTGTCACACATCTGGACGCATTACACATATTCCCACTACCTCGATGGTTCCAGATGCTTCTCTTACTCTCTGTGCTTGTGATCGGAGGAGGCCGTAGCTGGTCCAGGGCAAGCGGAGAGAACGGGGGGGTCCCAGGACATCGGCTACAAGAGTTTCTCTCCGAGGAACCCGAGTGGGCGGATATAAAAACATTGGGTGCGGGAGGCGATCTCCGAGACACACCCATCCCACCCTCGGCTACCTTCCTTATAAGCGCGCCGAAAGCAACTCTGCTGAATTGCGCCTGCTAGTCTTGGAAACCAGGCGAGTAGCAGAGTCGTTTGTTGCAATCGCTGACTCTGATAGGCTTAAAAATTGGAGCCACGGTTTGTCACTTGCCACACAGCCTGCACAACTTGTATTTTGTTTTGTGCCTGTGGTTGGTGTTTCTTTGTTTTTAGTCACTTTCAATGGGCCATTGTATATGTGATAACCATTTGCTTAACCTTTCTAGCTACGGTATTCCAGAACCAGACAATCTCCATTTGTCTGGTTCTGGAATACCTCTGGCTTTCCTCTGACGCTGCCAACGGGGGTCAGCACTCTGCATCCGTCTGTCTGTCTGCTTCTACCATCTATCAGCCATTTATCTCCTTCTTCAGACATGTGGCTGCTTCTGCACACCTCCAAATAATGTGTTAAATCTGTCACGCAACTGTTACGAATTCGATTTTTTATATAATCAGCCATGACTCCTAGTTTTAGCAGGATCGATTAAGTGCCGGTGGGAAATTGAATATTTAATTGTATCATGTAGGTCACCCTTGTTCGGAGTCCATTATTGCCCAACTTGCGCTAAATCAGTTGTTTTGTTCAGGTTTGAAGAAGTAAACACTAAGATGAAGTGGCCCATTCATCCTACATCCTACTGTGTTCTTTGCACTTATAACACTCCAACAAGTCCAATGTTACAGAAACACTGTTCAGCTATGATGTCCGTTATTTGGAAAGATTTACGTTTTCAACTTAAGAAACGCAGTAGACGTAAGTAGGCCTACCTGATTGACTGTGTGGATATCACTTGTTGAAACCTAATTTAAAGCTGCAATAGGCAGTTTTGTCTCATCCCAATTTATTTTGTGTTTGGATTTACTCTCATGGTTCTCACGCACTTGTATATAGCGATGACTAGTAGTCAAACAAATACATGACAACCCTACTACCCCTAACCCACTACCCCTAACCCACTACCCCTAACCCACTACCCCTAACCACTACCCCTAACCCACCACCCCTAACCCTAACCCACTACCCCTAACACTAACCCACTACCACCACCCCTAACCCACTACCCCTAACCCACTACCACCACCCCTAACCCTAACCCACTACCCCTAACCCTAACCCACTACCCCTAACCCACCACCCCTAACCCTAACCCACTACCCCTAACCCTAACCCACTACCCCTAACCCACTACCCCTAACCCTAACCCACTACCACCACCCCTAACCCTAACCCACTACCCCTAACCCTAACCCACTACCCCTAACCCTAACCCACTACCCCTAACCCACTACCTCTAACCCACCACCCCTAACCCTAACCCAATACCCCTAACCCACTACCCCTAACCCACTACCCCTAACCCTAACCCACTACCCCTAACCCACTACCCCTAACCCTAACCCTAACCCACTACCACCACCCCTAACCCTAACCCACTACCCCTAACCCACTACCCCTAACCCACTACCCCTAACCCACTACCCCTAACCCTAACCCACTACCACCACCCCTAACCCACTACCCCTAACCCTAACCCACTACCACCACCCCTAACCCTAACCCACTACCCCTAACCCTAACCCACTACCCCTAACCCTAACCCACTACCCCTAACCCACTACCTCTAACCCACTACCCCTAACCCTAACCCAATACCCCTAACCCACTACCCCTAACCCACTACCCCTAACCCTAACCCACTACCCCTAACCCACTACCCCTAACCCTAACCCTAACCCACTACCACCACCCCTAACCCTAACCCACTACCCCTAACCCACTACCCCTAACCCACTACCCCTAACCCACTACCCCTAACCCTAACCCACTACCACCACCCCTAACCCACTACCCCTAACCCTAACCCACTACCCCTAACCCACTAATTAGGGGACTAATGCTATATAATAATGCTTCTTACTGCATTAACTAACGTTGATTAATGTTCCCTTAGTGTCAAGCGTCGCTGAGCGGGGCGAGCGAACATGGCAGCGTCTCCATCTCCATCCTCAACCCCCCCCCCCCCAAAAAAAGAAAAGAAATCGAAAGCCAAGAATCGCAAATGGCCGGCGTCCCGACGTCCCCCCCGGAGGGGCCCGGGGCCCGGGGCCCGGGGCGCCGGGGCCCCTGCAAGCGGTACCTTCAGGAAGGGCGCGTTGGTCCAGTGGCCGGCGCCGCGGCCCTCGGCCAGCGGGCGGTCCGTCTCCAGGTAGTACAGGTTGAAGGTCTCCTTGCACGAGCCCGGCACGCTGGGGATGGAGGCGCAGTCGCGCACGGTGAAGCGGATCTCCACGTAGACGCGCTGCGCCGCGCGCCGGTCCACGCGGGTGCTGAGCAGCCAGTTGTTCTGGCTGCCCTCGAACACGTTGCACACCTGGTACGTGCGGATGGTGTTGAGGTTCTCGTCGTAGCCGCTCACCTCCTCCCACTGTGGGGGGCGGGGCGGGGGGCGGGGGGGGTGGGGGGGCGGGGGTGGGGGTGGGGGCGGGGGGGGTCGGGGGGCGGCGGGGTGGGGGTGGGGGGGGGTGTTGGGGGCAGATGGTGGCGAGGTGGACGACAGGTGGACAGGTGGTGGTGGTGGTGGTGGTGGTGGTGGTGGTGGTGGTGGTGGTGGTGATGGTGGTGGTGGTGGTGGTGGTGGTGGTGGTGGTGGTGGTGGTGGGAGGAGGTTGCCGGGCCAAACGGGAAGCGGAAGCAAGAGGAGAGGGGAGGGAAGAGGAGAGGGCGAGGAAGTGATTACGGTAATGAGTTTAGCCGGGCCTGGCTAAGTGCCCCCCCCCCCTCCCTCCATATCTGTCCCTCTCTCTGTTCCTCAATGGCTCTGCCCCCCCCCCTCCATATCTGTCCCTCTCTCTGTTCCTCAATGGCTCTGCCCCCCCTCCCTCCATATCTGTCCCTCTCTCTGTTCCTCAATGGCTCTGCCCCCCCCCTCCCTCCATATCTGTCCCTCTCTCTGTTCCTCAATGCCTCTGCCCCCCCCCCCTCCATATCTGTCCCTCTCTCTGTTCCTCAATGGCTCTGCCCCCCCTCCCTCCATATCTGTCCCTCTCTCTGTTCCTCAATGGCTCTGCCCCCCCCTCCCTCCATATCTGTCCCTCTCTCTGTTCCTCAATGGCTCTGCCCCCCCCCTCCTCCATATCTGTCCCTCTCTCTGTTCCTCAA
The DNA here is from genome assembly GCA_026745465.1 of Lota lota. Classification (NCBI taxonomy): domain Eukaryota; kingdom Metazoa; phylum Chordata; class Actinopteri; order Gadiformes; family Lotidae; genus Lota; species Lota lota. Next base: position 730,221 of record JACYXH010000109.1, on the reverse strand, counting down.
TGGCTCTGCCCCCCCCCCCCCCTCCATATCTGTCCCTCTCTCTGTTCCTCAATGGCTCTGCCCCCCCCCCCCTCATATCTGTCCCTCTCTCTGTTCCTCAATGGCTCTGCTGCCCCCCCTCCCCTCGCCATATCTGTCTCGCTCTCTTCTGTTTCCTCATAAGGCTCTTTGGCCCCCTCCCCTCCCTCCATAATCTGACCCACTCTCTGTATCCTCAATGGCTCTGCCCCGCACCCCCCTCCCCCTGTCCATATATGTCTGTCCTCTCTCTGTTCCTCAAGGGCTCTCTGGCCCCCATCACTCCATATCTGTCGCCTCTCTTCTGTTCAGCAAATAGCTCTGCCCCCCGCCCACCCCCCTCCATCCCACTTATTGATCCTCTCTCTGCGTCTGTGCTGTGCATCGAGGAAAATATATGTATCCCAATTAGAGCCAGTGGCCTCAGATTCTAAACACATCTCCCCCCTTCACCCTCCCCCCCCCCCCCCCCCCCCCTTATTTGATCCTCTCTCTGCGTCTGTGCTGCTGCAGAGGAAAATAATATGTATCCCAATTAGAGCCAGTGGCCTCAGATTCAAACCATCTCCCCCCCTCACCTCCCCCCCCCCCCCCCCCACACACACACACACACTGACACACTGACATTAGAACTAGAAAGTTCTAGGAGTTTCTTCCTTCTTCTATTCTCACATTCCCTCGCTACAGTTAAAACGTGTTCTTTAGTCTTCTATTTCTTTCTATTCCCCATCAATAGCAGTTCACTGGTGTCACCGTGGCGCTGCAATTAAGAGTTTGACAGTTAATGGAGCCTGTAAAGTGTAGTCAAACCTCTGCCTGAGGGGAAGCTTGTGCGCGCACACCCACCCACCCACCCACCCACCCACCCACCCACCCACACACACACACACACACACACACACACACACCTGTACATTGTTCTTACCCCGTTGGCAGGAAACGATATCCAGCCAAGCTCAGCTGTTGCTGTCCTTGTATCCATCACTGTCTCTGTCAGAGAGAGAGAGAGCCAGATAGAAAGAGACAAACACGATTGGAGCTGTCAGGGAGATGTAAGCAAGAGAGATGGTATCATAGGAGAGAACAGGCGAAAGAGGCATGGAAACATGCGTTGTCTGCTACAACGCTAGCCTGACACGCTTGGTTTAATGCTAATCATTGCTTTCCTTTCCCTTTTCACATTGAACATTTTCGAAAAATGTTGCCAATCAAACTCTGGTTTTAGTAAACAACTTTAAACAAAGCTAGTGATGAAAGCGAGACGTAGACTGTGGCACCTTTCACCAACATGGCACTGATTAAGATGTTACTACTGGCTGAGACGCTGACTGTGTGCATTATGGTGTTAAGTAGGCACATCTGAGATGGCACTGAAGCTGCCTAAGCTAACAGCTGGTAGAAGACAAGTTGACAACAGTGCCAGCAGTTTTAAAGGTGCTACGATTGAAGGCACAGAATGGATGCAAACCGAAGCTGAAAGGTCCGTCTCCTGACATGACTGAATGCTGCTCTATCAGGTCGTACCCTCAATAGCAAATATAAACATAGAAACTGGTAGTGGATGAGGTGTCATAACCCCCCCCCCCCCCCACCACACACACACACACACACACACACACACACACACACACACACACACACACACACACACACACACACACACACACACACACACACACACACACACACACACACACACACACACACTATGTGCTTTGGGATGAGAGGAGGATATAGAAATCAATATGAAGTAGGTAAATGCAGGCAAAATTGGATTCCTATTTAAAAACAATATCGCTTCTCGGATGGCATTTCCTGCCACATCCCGTTAATATGAAACGATGCCTCTACTAACGAAAGGCGTTGCTACCTGTAGTGTCCGCGGACAAAATAAAGTGTCCCTCCCGTCCTGAAACTGTGGCTGTGACTGTGAAGGCAGATGTACAAATGAGCCTGAAACAGTGACAGCCCAGAGCCTTATGCACCGAGCTCCTTTGCAGGACAACATGGGAAGAGGAGTGAGGGAACATCACACCAGCAGCCAGCCGCAGGCAAACAACTCCCTTGTTACTCAACACGCTCTCATCCTTCTGCACTCTCTCATTCCATCGGCCCGTCTCTCATTATCTCCTCTCCTCCTCCTCCTCCTCCTCCTCCTCCTCCTCCTCCTCACACATCCCCCCCCCCCCCCCCCCCCCCCCACCTCACTCACATACTCGTGATATTCTGTATTCTTTGTCTTTCATCCCCCCTCCACCTTGGGTGCTTGTTTCGGCTGACAAGAAGGTCCTCATTATGGCGCGACGTAGCGATGCCTCAGACATGGCTTGGGAATGAGGCCCTTTGGGTTTCAATGACGGCTATTCCTGGAGGATGTCCTATTGAAATGTCATGCGTGTGCCAGGTTTGTGATGAAGCATTGCGCGCGGTTCAAGAGACAACCCTGAGACGAGATTCCAACACCAGAATCCCAAATTAAGAACGAAATAAAAGAAAGATAATTTTAGAAAATTAAAAGACCAACACAAAAGTCGGACCGGTAAACTAACGGAAAATGTCACTGTGACAAGAAAATACACAGACATCACAAATCCAAAATCGAATTATCAGATCTTTGGAATAAGAAGAAAAATACTAATTTGATGCCTCATTTGATAAAAAATAAGAAATATCTCAGCCAATTACTGCAATCAGGAGTGGTGTAATCAGTACAGCGGGTTTAAACCGTCTTATCAGCACAGACCTACCGCAGCGACTGGAAGGTGGGGTCACAATGTCGACAGCGCCTATAGTCTCCCCCCTCCCCCTTCCCCCCTCCCTTCTCCCACCTCCCCACGTCAAATAACGTGTGTTCACCAATCGGCCTAATTATCTTTGACATATGGGAGAATGTAGGGCTGGTGTGCTCGCTTCCCTCACAGTTGCACGCACTGCTGAGAATCATTACTAGCAGCTGTACAAAACCAATTCCCCATTAAGGCGCAGGAAACAGCAGGTAAATCTATTCCATATTGGAGCAGTCAAAGAGGCTGTTAGGAGCCCTTTGTTGGCCCCATGGGACTGATAAAGCTATTTCTATCCCAGATACTGATTTAGAACCTGTCTTATGGTTACATGCAGGTGTGTGTGTGTGTGTGTGTGTGTGTGTGTGTGTGTGTGTGTGTGTGTGTGTGTGTGTGTGTGTGTGTGTGTGTGTGTGTGTGTGTGTGTGTGTGTGTGTGTGTGTGTGTGTGTGTGTGTGTGTGTGTGTGTGTGTGTGTGTGTGTGTATGAGGATGTGCATGTAGTTTAATGATAAGCAAGGTAGGTTCATCCCATGTTAATTGGCCGAGCGTTTTCCCACCAGATTAGTCTACCCTTTACAAAATGCAATTTAGTCCGGATCTGTCTGTCTGTCTGTCTGTCTGTCTGTCTGTCTGTCTGTCTGTGTGTGTGTGTGTAAATGTGCCTCTACTATGGGGGCTGGTCAATACATACAAGTAAAAAAGCTTTGTGAAAGAATGAAAGAAAGAAAGAAAGAAAGAATTAGGAGTCCCACTGCAGGTGGCTAAGAGAGTATTGGCATGGAACCCAAGTCTGTTTCTGTGTTTCCACAGACACACACACACACACACACACACACACACACAATCTATAACATTCTCTCTTCAACGCCATACCTCCTGCAGAGAAAGTTGTCGACCAATCAGCTACTGGAGCAGCACCGCACAGCATCACAAAATGCAAATCACAGTCGGCACAATACACACAGTAGCAAAAGACACACCCATGCACACACACACACACACACACACACACACACACACACACACACACACACACACACACACACACACACACACACACACACACACACACACACACACACACACACACACACACACACACACACACACACACTTCAGTCTGGAAGGAGGTCCCACAGAGCACGTATGGAGTTCAGCACAAACTGTCTAACATGGGGAATTTGAGTCCCACTACAGCAACATATGCTAAAAATGGAGCCACTTATAGCGCTGCAAAGTGAGAAACTGCAAGTGCATGATAAATGTTGGCCGACCTCAATTACCCTTCAGAATGAATATTTGCATCCAATTTAAGCAGTTTTAGAAGTCAAGGAAATTGGTGACAATAGTGTAAGTGTGCTTAACTCTCTGAGTGATTATGTGTCAGTTAGAGTTAGTCATACTCTAGTTTCTGAAAATCACCTCATTCCAACACAAACTTGGACAAACTTCACTTTGTGACTTTTGACTTTTCCTTCAAAGTTGAGGACCAATCCAGAGTAAACTGACAACAGGCTGATGGGCTGACCGCGCTCGCTTAGGAGAACATATTCAGCAGTTCAGAAACCCCAATGTAAAAACAATAAAGGGCTAAAGAGAGGGCTGACCATGTTGCCTGGAAACCCGCCCACTCAGCACACTTGCACAAAACACTTTGTATCAGCACAAAAAAGCAGACTCAACTATGCAACTAGAATTACACCAGGAGTTGTGGATGGGCTCGTGACCACCCCGTTTTGCAGATTTACTTCAGATAGACATGCGCCCGACAGAACCCACTGTGAAGGTTATGAGATCAACAGCCATTTTCATTGTGTAGTTGGCTGACCTAGCTGTCAGCACCTAGCACCTAGCGGTAGCAGACTGCTTGCCCCTTTATACAGCAGTCAGTGGGTCTACACCTGGAGCAGGGCGTGGATCCATGCTGGCTCTTAAACCAACAGGCGACAGCCCGTGGTCAGATGATCAAGAAAAACGGTAATCCAAATCACGTTGTGAGCATTGACGAAACGGTGCTTTGCGGTCTGTAACTAGTGCTTTTGTCAGCTTGCCACACTTGGTTTGTTCTTGATAGGAACGTGGACATGTCACGCCATGCCACTAATATTTTCATGTCAATTTCAACGATTGAAGCCAACGCGCCTCAACCTTCTCAATCTCTACGTCTGGGACGGTGGTTTCGCCCTCTGCCAGAGGTTCTGGGTTTGAATCCCAACGGTCTATCTGTATGCATCCTGAGCAAAATGCCTGACCCATACATAAAAAAGATTGTTAAGTTGCTGAGAATTTATTAAATATGAAATACTATTTGTAATATTGTACTTCTAAAGAGGGCCAAAAGTGGTACCTAGCTTCAAAATGCATGGGGCCGTTATTCTACGTTCTACAACAGTGGCAACAACCTCAGAGGTACTCTGTAGAAAAGGTTTTAATTAAAGACAACCTCCATCTGAACCGCAACAAGCGGTGAGGCATGGAGACGTGTTCCCTCCTGCTTGTTGACATGTTGTGGGGGTGTGGTAGGCGCAGCGGAGAGAGAAAGCACCACCAAGCTGTCACACATGAGCACTTATCTGTGTCAGTCTCTTTTTGAATACACGCGCACACACACACACACACACAAACCACACACACACACACACACACGCGCGCACGCACAAGCAGAAACATGCTTGCACATAGTCGTGCACACATACACAAACACAAACAAACAGGAACATACAGGCACATAAATATAAACACACAGACACACACACTGACACACACACATGGACACACAGACACACACACACACACACACACACACTGACACACGTGCACACACACACACTGACACACACGTACACATACATACACACACACACACACACACACACACACACACACACAGACACACACCCACAGGTACAAGCGTATGTGTTCGCCTGTGCACACGCATGTGCGCAAAGCCCTACTTTAGTGTTTGAAAGTGAACAGTTCTCGGCGCCTCCCCCCGTCTGTCTCTACATCTGTCTCCTTATCGAATGAGACGGGCCGCCTCATATCTACCTCTTGCATTACATTCCGTGTTCTGTTTGGTCTCTTTATCCTCCCCTGTCTCTTCTTTTATCTCTTCTGTCTCTTGTTATTTCAATACTCCACCCTCTCTCCTTCTTACACACGTCAACAAACACGCACACGCCAACGTGCACTCACAAACCCTTGCCTCCTTCTCATTCGGCAACGAACATAACACAAACCTCCGATTAGAATTGGGTTAGTGTGATGTGATTTAAATGGACTAATAACACTGTCCTTTGTAAAGCCTCTGTCCCATCTCGTAGAGCGTTACATGGTACAGAGTCAGTGTATGTAGTTTAATATTAATTTTACATAAAGCTAGTGTAGGCAATTTGGAGAAACCAGCGAGATTAAGTTAGATTTTGAAAGTATACAACTGGAGAAAAAAAACCACCCCCTCCCTTCAGGCTTCCCTCCGAAGCCACTCCCTTAAAAGCACCTGACTAGCTCGTTAGCTTTAGCAATAGGTCTGCCTGGCCTTTTCGAAGACGCCGGTCACGTGCAATGAGTGCCCAGGTACAGCTAGCCAGACAGGTGAGAGTTTATTACGGGCCTGCGACAGCCACAGAATCTGGATTTTTCCTTTTTCTTTGTTACAGCATTTAATTTATTGATGCAGTCGTGATGTGAAGAGAATTTTAACAAATACGTAAAAAAATTCAATTGCCTACCCTAGCTTTAAAGGCTAAGTGTCATTTGGAAAAATAACTATGGCTATTTATTTTTCAAATAGCTAACCATTACACTATTTCAGGATATTGTCTCATAAAAACCCGATATAACGTGTCGATTTTTGGAAGAAGAATGGTCTTGGATGTCACTATTAATAAAAGGCAACATATGGTGTTTCCAGACCTGAGGGACTTGAAGTTCCTGAAATGAAATAAAAAATGACAAAGTATTCCCTATTGGAGTAGTGGTCTGACAATATTAGAAAACGAAACTGCCTTCTTTTTTATTTAGAACTAAGGAATGAGAAAGTCGTTTTTTTCTGGACGGAATCGAACAATAAATTGGCATCTCCTCTCTCTACAGGAAAACACATTCACACACATAAACACACACACACACACACACACACACACACACACACACACACACACACACAAAAACACACATGACACCCTCAGAGACAAACTCTTTGTTTTCACACATAAACAAAGCCCCCTGGCTGACTCTGCTGCTCACATGCAACCTCCTGTCTTTCACATCCGTTGAAGCGCTGTGAGACAACCGACAAAACAGACGTGGTTTAAACCAGGGGAAGAATCGACGTACAAGCTACGCTTTCAATGTGCTCGAAATTTGGATGGATGTGGTTTTAACATTAGTACAGCTGTAATACTTGGATGTAAATCAAAAGGTAAAAAAAAAAAAAAAAAGAATAGTCATTGTTTATCGCAATACTAAATGCGCAGAGAGGTGTGCGATTAAAGCAGGGCAACATAGGTCTTGTTAAGAACAACATTTCAGCTCGCCCTGTTCCCAGGATGTCCCCCTTTCCGCCACGTCCCCATGGAGCAGTCGCCTACCCCGAGTGCTGGGATAGATTTGCTGGGAAGCAAATGTCAGCAGGATGTTCCTGCAGCGGTTTCTTACTTTACAGGGGGTATATCGGTTTGCTTGTTTTGTATGTTTTGTTTTTTTGTTTTTTTTTCAAAAGAGAGTGTTTGCTTTGAAGCATTTGAAGTGTGAATAAGGCCTGTACACTTGCGTGTCAGCTAAGATGAGAGCCTGGCTAGACACTGGGGTGATTTCTTATTTAAGGAAAACGTGGAGCGTGGCTTACTTCCGTCAGAGGGTGTATGTGGAAGTAAAAGAGAAATATGAGTGCAGTGCAGGGGGAAATGTAGGATACATGGGTGAAAGCAATTTATAAGCCTTCAGGTGATAATGAACTAATCATTAAACAAAACATTAATCTACATTTGTAGATGGTTAATATGTTCTGTTAAAGGTCCCCTTTACACCACCAGGTGTGACGTTGATTAGCCATTACAAAGCCATGTCAAAATCGACCCTCTTTAGTGACATCACAAGTGGGAGTGTCCACCCAGATGTGTGATGAATAGATCAGCCTACCAGCCTTTCCAGTGGACTGTACCAAGTGGTAGGCTGATATATCCAGCATACATCTGGACGGACACTCCCACTTGTGATTTCAGCATAGGGCAGATTTTGACATGGCTTGTCAACATCACACCTGGTGGTAAAATAGGGGCCCTACAACATATGACTGGATGTTACAATAATATGTTACCAAAATGGGATTTGCGCTTTAATGGGATTGTGTATAAGTGACAAACTAGCCCTGTGTGCTAGCGCGTTGCAGGCTTTATACAATGCTTTAAAATTCTTAACTCTTCTAACAATAATAATGATTGGTCGAAAGGTTATGCCTGCCAGATCATCTCTGATCTAATCAAATGGCCCTTATAGGGCTTTTATATCGCAACATCACATCGCAATAACCACAGCTTTTTTGGGAGCATAGGATATTGTGTTGCTAGTAACATTTTCTTTTCGTCATTGTTTAATAATTCATCGCAAACGTATCTGTCATTATTGTGTTTGCAGTGTGTGTGTGTGTGTGCGCCTTTCACATGCAAGACATGGCAAAACACTGTTTAAATTAATGAGGTCGTGGTATATTTATGTTGTACTAAAACCCTTTTGAGTCCTGTCAATATGGCGGAATACACCAACAAACAATCCCATAATGCCTCATGGGACGTCAAGTCTATAGTTGACATCGGAGTAAACAGTCAATTCCAATGAGCATTACGCTTTAGAGTTGACAAATAATCGTCATAATTGATATTAATAACTGAAAAAGAAATCGATTTCTACTCAGCAACTTCATTGTTAGTTTGCTGTTTTGCTTATTCCAAACCTTTAAACGGAGGTGATTGGAGGGAGCATTCAATAAAAACCTACTGTAATGTTCTTTCTAAGCATTGGGTAATGTAAAAATCTATTCATAGTCCATTGATGGTGGAGCCTGAAAATGAATATCCCTTTACCGCCGTCCTTTATCCTATCCGGCAGAACTTCAGAGAGGCGTCAAGAGATGCACTGTGATTTTACTACGCCCGTCTCCGAGTCTCCAATCAAAGGGGAAAATAATTAGTTCAACACTATCAGAGGAGGCGGAGCTTCACTTAACACTGCAGGCAACACATGACACAGGTAAACCCCCCCCCCCCCCCCCCCCCCCCCAACTCCCCCCATCGCAGCCCCAACATCAAAGCCCCAACGCCCCAGTTTTTCCAAGTGACTTTGAAATCGACTCCCGCTCATATAGTTTAGTTGGATAAATAAAGAGATAATTGTGTTGGAGGAGCATGTAGGATGCGGAACTTAAACGCAGGCCGTTATGACTGAACGACAATTTCAACTGAATTACACAACATGGTAAATGACACAAAATATATAGTTTTCACTTATTGCTGGAGTATTCAAAGCTCCTTTAAAGAGATGTAGGTCAAATAGTCTAGCTAGTATCACACATTTTCTGGCCTAAATTGTACTGGAGTCACTGCAGCAAAAACAAGCCACACAGATCTGAAACAGCAAGCATGCTATAAAACTGCTATCAGCTGCTTTGATCCACTGACACTGAAAACGATCTGTGTGAATCTGTTTACAATGGTTATCTTTCTGAAGAAAAAAAAACTCTGGCTAACACAATGTTCATCCCATGAACGCAGACGCGTGATGATCCAGCTTGCTATAAACGGGTCGTCTACTCAAAGCGCAATATTATGACTGTCCCTTGTATGAAACTCAAAAGCCAGAATCACGTACAATATGGTTGTCGAAACAGACGCTAGCCTTGCATGTGTCTTGGCATGCCTTTGTCTAGATTTAAGCTGGACAACAGCAGCCAAACTTGGAAGCCAAAATCGGACCAATGTGTCATTCTATTTATTCAGATTCTGTCATACTCTCGTGACAACAATGAACCCCGCTAGGAATTAAGCCTTACAACAACATCCGTATAGAGGCCACAGTGTCACAAACAATTGGGCAGTTGGCGTTATCACTAACTTTGCATTTTGAAAAATGCAATCAATAAAGACTTCAAGGAAAGGCCATGTCCTACCACATTTTTTTTTAAGTGCCGATGGTGATTGTTGTGTACATCCAAGAACACAACAAGTGAGTTAAGGTGAACCAAGCAGGGATGGAGCGAATGGGCTTTGTGTTGGGAGAAGTGTTTGGCCCCACTGGGTAGTAGCCAAGATTCTGGAGGTTTGCTGACCACGCTGCTCTGTGTGATGGAAACATGAGCAGAAACTTGTTGAGGGGATCTCTACAGAAGTCTACCAGAGGAAGAAGAATGGAGAGAGAGAGAGAGAGAGAGAGAGAGAGAGAGAGAGAGAGAGAGAGAGAGAGAGAGAGAGAGAGAGAGAGAGAGAGAGAGAGAGAGAGAGAGAGAGAGAGAGAGAGAGAGAAGAGAAAGAGAAAGAGAAAGAGAAAGAGAAAGAGAGAGAGAGAGATTTAGGAATAGATGAATAGTAAGTGGGTGTATACCATTATATTATTATAGCTTGTCCTCAAATCTAAACCACAGAATAGGTCGTTTGTATAGGTCGTCCAAAACTACCCATATGAACGTTTTTCGGCTGTTCGAAGAAACAGCAATACATCACGTATGTCAGGGTTCTGTCTGCTAAAACAAAATGATGGTGGGAAGGATGACATTCATTTTACTCTGTGGAAAATGCGACATTTTAAGATAGTTTCAGCATTCAAGTGAGTTTTGCTAACATTTTCTAGCGATAATTGTGCATTTTAATTCGTAATCTTCAGTCATGATGTTTAATATGTTGGGTAATGCAATGTTTTCCATTGTTGCCATGGTGATTCATATGGACGCTGCTATCCCTGAAACCACTCAGCTGAGCTGAGTGGTCATCTGAGCTGCATGAAGTGGTATTTTATGTAACCGATGATTATTTCAAATTTTCAAGTGACCCAGGGATGACATTTATTCTTCTCTGGGACAGATAAGGAGGACGTATTTTTGTGGGACACAACGGAAGTTTATGTTTCCGCCGAAAGAAATCCATTCCAAAGGTTCCTTTTGTAAAAACATTTTGTTTAACAAGACAACCATGACGCTGTTGGATGATGTCATGTCAATAAAACGTAGATTGTCAAGTGACCCAGGTATGACTTTTCTTGGTTTTTTGGTTTTTTGTTGTGGGGCAACCTGGAAGTTTATGTTCGCTTTACTTCCGCCCGAAAAAAGAAAGAAATCCGCTCCAAAGCTCAATTTTATGTATACATTTTGTTTATCAAGATAATCATGACAAGTGAATTCCCCTTTAAATGTTTTTGAAGCGTAAATGCAATCAATAAAGTAAAAGGCAGACGAAGAACACTGTCAAAGGCTACTAAAATGATCAACATAAACAAAAGGTCTGATTCTCAGATATGTGTGCTGGATCGGCGGGGTGTAGGTCTGGGAAGAATTTTACCTCAAAATCTCAGAAGTGGCCCGTGGGGTGAGAGGTCACGAGACGGAGCCTTTTCTGAGGCTTTTTTAGTTACTTCCTGTCGGGCTAGAGCCCCCAGATGTATGATCTTACTTGTCCTTGAGGCCCTCTCTCAAACCACATGCAAGCTGCGTTGTTTCAGGGACAGCAGCGTCTATATGAAACACCATGGCATTAATACGTTGCAACAAAACGTTACATTGACTAACAAACTAAACATTCACTGACTGAAGATTATGACAACAAAATGCACATTCATCGCTAGAAATGGAAAATGGTATGCCGAAACCATCTTCAAATGTCGCTTTTTCCACTGAGAATATAACAATTGTCATCCATTTTGTTTCGGCAAACAGAACCTGGACATACTGCAGTTTAATCGAACAGTCGACAGGGGGCTAAAACGCACAAACAACCTATTCTGTCCTTTAGGTTGGAGATAATGTTGCATTTCCACTATGCGAGTATGCATATTGGTTGTTGTCTTGGGTGCGTGTCAAATGATCCCAATTGTCAGAATCAAGGTTAACATTCAGGATCTCATATTATCTTCAAGTTTCAAATCAAGTTTCAAATCTATTATATCATTGCTCAAAGAGCAACGATATAAGCTAAGCACGTGACAGGGCTCAAGACTTCAACCAAAATGGTTGCATTTGTGATAAATTATTATGTGGATGCAAGGTATTTCTTTTTCTAGGTTGCATTGGTGCCACTAAAAAGAAAAAAATATATATACGCCTTTCCTTTGGCTTCTTTTCCCTCAGTGTTTGACTTGTCTGCCTGCTCCCCCCCCCCCCCCCCAACCATTCACACACATTCTGCTCAAACTGAACTGAGCTGTCTCTGTCACTTTGATGGCACAGCACTCATCATCATCTGTGCCATGTCGATTTGGTTTCAGAAGAGTGTGTGTGTGCATGTGTGCGTGTGTCTGCGTGCGTGTTGATATGTGCATGTTTGTCCATTGAGGCGAAGCAATGTGTCTGACTAGACACTGTTTCAGTCACTTGACTTTCGTGACTCACATAGCAACAGACACACACACACATACTGTAGTTTCACTCGTACATCATAGCCCCAGTGATTCTACCCTCAGGACCCTCAGGACTGCAACAAGACAGCTGGCCCGCCCCCCCCCCCCCCCCCCACACACACACACACACACACACACACACACGGTACCCCATCTCAGCACCCAAGCTTTGGTGTGACAACACTTGGAGAACCTTTCTTAGAAATGGGTGGTTTGGTGCAAAACATTGGTTAACTTTCCGTACAACTTTCCATAAAAGGGATGGTGTAAAATACTATATGCTGTAAGTTCTGCTTGGGCTTGCATGTGTAAAAGATCAGCTGAGTTGTATCACCCTACACGACGTTGATCTTGGTCAGATGATCAGAGGACTCCCGTCTAGGATGTGTGATTGAGAAGAAACAAGAGGAAGCATGCTGTTCATTTGAGAAGCTGATAGACATTTGTATATTTGAGAAGAATTTGTACATTTAAACTGAAATGGCAACAGACTGATCATTCCGGGAGCAGGAATGGCAGAATGTATTAAATATTGATTTCTGATTAAATTAATACTAATAATTTGTGTTTTTGGATATGTCACATTTGAAACAATACTCAGGATGGGGTTCAAATCTCAAAAGTATGTTGTGGTGGTTTTGAGTTTTTTAAATATTGATTCAGTGGTTTTCAATGGATTGCCTAGGTCGGTTTATAAGCTTTCCGACACCCAATAAAGCACCGACTGCTTGTTAAAGGATAGTCAGGAGAGCCCAGACATTTATTGAAACTAAAATCCATACATTTCACTCTTAGGGGCTAAGTGTTTTTCCAGTTCTATTTATTTATGTGAGTCTGTGTGTGTGTAAAATGTGTGGCTCTATGCTAATAAACAAGCGTATATGTGTTTGCAAAACTATTTGCATGTCTTTGCATATGTTTGTGTGGATATGAGTGAATGCATTTGTTTATGTGTGTGTGCCAATCCATACATACCAGACAGTGGCTGTGTGTGCATGTGTGTTTTTGTGTGTGCGTGTGCGTGTGCGTGTGCATGTGTGCGTGTGTGCGTGTGCGTGTGTGTTTTTGTGTGCGCGTGCGTGCGTGCGTGCGTGTGTGTGTGTTCATGCAGGAGATAGCCCTCCTGCATGGCTATCTGTGAGGCCATATGCCCACAGCAGGAACCCTGCAGGCTCTGGCCTGCTGCCCACTCCTAACCAGCTAATGAATAATGGACCATTATGTTCAATCATATGCTTAGCTATAAGACACTAACGCCCGGAAGCAGTCTCACCTCTGAAGAAAAAAAGGGTAGCTATTGTATAACAGAATATGAGCAAAAACAGAACAAAAACCCAGATTACAATATCGACCAAATACTATTGAATATAGAAATAATATGATATGATATAATAATATTATATCATAAAATATTATACTATGATATTATACGATATTATATTATATTATATCACATTAAATAAGACAATGTTGCCTTTTGACCAACTGATGCCGTAAAAAATTTTTTGGGGATGATGCCTCGGTCTTCTGCATTTGTACATTTGCATTATGGAATATTATACGTTCATAATTAAGGCAATACGACTACTCTGAAATCCGAAAACAACACCACGAGGCTCTGTTTAAGATCCCTTAGTCACCAAGTAGCGCAGTCAGAGGACGTGTCTTTGCCACGAACAAAAGGGCGGTTGACGATACTGTCCAGCCTAGCATTTTGAAAAAGTGAATCAATACTGCAGACAGAAGACTTCAAGCCAAGGCCATCTGCATACAGCAGGGCCACACTGGCCTTACTCACCGGGAAGGCGTACTAGTTGAACTGGCACTGACGAGATGGGGAAAGCAAATATTCCATGTGAAAGCCATTCAATAGTCGCGGCTTGTTCAAGAGAGTAAGACCAAGCGATCTTAGCTTAGCACGGCAGAACAGCCGAATCAATTTAAAGATGTATTTACCATTGGCAGCAATGGGAGACATGCAATATTGCTATTGATTGCAGGTATATGGCGGTGATGAAGGTGGTTTAGACAAATAATTGAGTGTTGCGGGTGTAAGGCTTTAGGCAGGGTTGTTGCGTAGGGTTAACCCATCTACAGGGAACTCGGTTGAGTTAACATTGTGGGCTTGATGACCTCGTGGCATGCACAGGCAGTACAGATGGGATGTTTGGATCCATTTGGAAAAAGGTCTTCCCATTGCCCTTATCAAGAAGAATGTTTAATAATAAACGATCATTAAACTGTACATACAATGACCTGGCCTCCGTTACTAGCTGTACCCCTATATTGACCTCACCTACCTTCTCAAACAGAGCAGCTTGTACAACCTTGTGACACAAACATAGCAGTGGGTTTAGGTTTGTGTGTCATCGTCTTGGGCGGCTGATCGTTATGTATCATGTTATATTTATAGTAAGACAAAACTATTTTTATATCATGAATCACGTTATATTTATAGTAAGAGCAAACTCTTTTTATGTCATGTGCCACGTTGTATTTAAGAGCAAACCATTTTTCCTTTGAGATTATGTAGCAGTAGTAACTTCTGTTTGGTCCTGATTTCTGGTATGCTGCCATAGGCTATAGTTCGATTTTAGTTTGATTTGATAGTTTGCAAGATGGATGAGCTAGTGATAAAATACTTTCCATAGCATTGCTGTATGGACCTTTTTTTCTTTGTTTTTTGTGTATACTTCGATAAACTATTATAAATAAATTGCAGTTTAATATTTGCTTCATTAGCAAATAAAACCTGTGTGGTGTGGTTATGGATAGGGACTTAAACTTTAATAGCCACATGAATACCATTACAAAATCATCCTACTTTCACCTTAAAAACATAAGAATTATAGGGTTCATGTCCAAACAAGACCTGTAAAAACTCATCCATGCATCCAAAATCCATGCTTTCATTGTCAGTAGGCTACTGTAATGCTATTTTTAAAGGTATCTCTAAAAAAACTGTGTGAGATCTGCCTGAACACTTTCTTCCTTTAAATCTAGGGTTAGGGTTACTGTACTAGATTTATTTAAAAATGCACTATTCTTTATTAGTTCTATTTTACATTTCTCCTTTTCTTGTTTTATTCCCATTCAAAGATTGTCCTTTTATAGTTTTTTACATGTGATGTCTTCTTTTGTAAAGCACCATGACTGGCCTTGTGTTTGAATGGTGCTATATATAAATAATCTTGCTTTGCCTTGCCTTGCCTAATAGACAGATTCCCATGTCCCTCTAAAATCAACGTTTCAAGGCAACATACAACATCATTTTAGGAGTTGCGCACCAAATTCTGCAGGAATCTCCAGCTGCTGTTGTTGTATGTTCGTTAAAATACAAACAATTACAATATGATCAAGAAGGTTTGATGCATTTTATAAATCAGTTTCACTTCATTAAACATAATGCAAGGCTGATTTTAGTACACATTTAAGAAGCACACCCTTAATTCTGAGGTTAGGAGATTGTAACAATTTCTTATCTCCAAATTGATTTCACAGACAGGCAAAGGAAAGATCTTGACCTCCAAAAATAGAATAATTTAGAAAACGCATATAGGTGACCAGTTTCCGGTCAGCTGATGACGTATTCCCTTTATACGGCTTCTCGTTAAGCCGTATAAAGTGTAAACGCACAAAAATGTTTTCCTTTTTATCCTGTTGTCTTAACATATATCTCTTCAATTTTAATTCAATGTAAGCCAATATCTTCGTTTGATTGTATGCTTATTTATCAAAATAAAGTATTAAATCACAGATTTAGTATCTTGTTGAATGAATACAGTTACTGTTTTGCACATTTTGAAATCATGCTCAAGCCTACTTGTATAGATGTTTAACAAATTTAAGCAAAAAACTAACTATTTTAATGTCATAGACCATATATATTTCAACGTATTGTTTTTGCACAATGTGCCATTGACATGAAATGTCTCTCTGTAAATGATGTAGTGTGATGTGGTCTGTTGAAGGATTGATGCTAGAATATGTGTTGCTGTGCTGTACAGCTCATGCCGTGAATGACATTTTAAAGTGTTGGTCCAAGTGCCCTATTTAGCTGTAAGTGTCCATATGAAGGTCACATGGGCCTGCCTTGTGTTGATCAACAGCCTACACAAAGAAGCCTTTTAAAATGACTGACTCATGTGCGACAAAAGTGGCGCTTAACATGACCCCGGGTTTCCTCTAATGGTCCTGAATATAAACTGGAAAAACACAGTTGTCGAAGCTTGGAAGAAATGGTTTTGCACTTGTAAGCATTTATTCCCAAGCTGAAGATGTGCTTGATTAATTCAAGAAAGTAGGCTTGGGCATGTTCTAAGCCCAGATGCTTCTATACCAGACGTCACAGAGTGGAGCGTGCGTCCAAGCTTGTTTGCTCAACAGTCAAACGTTTTGGTGTAATCCAGATAGACCTGTCTCTGCGTTGATCAAATGTGATCCTGTCTTCCTTCCTATAATGAAAGGAGGAAACTCTGCCATAGAAACCTCTGCGTGCCAAAAAGACACCGCTGAACTCGGTCTACATGAAAACCTCAACATGTCATACTACTCCATGTCACACTCCTGCAGTACTATCAGCTCCGTGCAGCGTTCTTAAAAAAACAAACATGTATATATAGATATATAGATATTCTAAAAATAAATAAAGCAGTCAAGACTCAGAAGTAACAGCCACGACTCTCTCTTATTTGTCCCTTAGGGGAAACCGCACATCCAACAAAAAAATAAACACAACACCTAGCATACAAAAAACAAAGAACAAAAAAGTCAGTGGTGTTGCAGTGATGAATATTGCATAGTGAGGGTAACGGCACTGAGGAGGAAGAGGAGAGAAGCAGAGACAAGGGTTTGAAGGTTCAGGACTACAGTGGAGATGGGAGGGGCCTTCTTTTGCCTTTTCCCCAGCTCATCTCTGTCACACTGATAACCTCTCATTGTATAAATATAGAAATGACATGTTTTAAACATGAGCCGACACGGCATGGCTTTAGGCGTGCGTGTGTGTGTGTGTGTGTGTGTGTGTGTGTGTGTGTGTGTGTGTGTGTGTGTGTGTGTGTGTGTGTGTGTGTGTGTGTGTGTGTGTGTGTGTGTGTGTGTGTGTGTGTGTGTGTGTGTGTGTGTGTGTGCTGCATATCCCTGGGCGGAAAAGGGTGACAGGTAATACCACACAAACACACACACTTGTGTCATGTCATGTGCAAGATAAACATCTTGAACCCAGAGCCATGATCTCGAAACGTGTGGCAGAGTCAACACGGGTGTAAAGCTGCTTCAAGAAACAGCCAGTTCATGCCTGCCTTCTATGGGTGCCTGTGTGTGTGTGTGTGTGTGTGTGTGTGTGTGTGTGTGTGTGTGTGTGTGTGTGTGTGTGTGTGTGTGTGTGTGTGTGTGTGTGTGTGTGTGTGTGTGTGTGTGTGTGTGTGTCCAAACCGTAAGTAAAATACACAGTGGGTATAGCCATGCCCATGCCCCAGTTAAAGGTCACAAGGCAAAAAGTGAACAGTATTTTATATGTTTTTTTGCATTATTATAAAGTCTACCAATTCCTAACTCTTCTCATGAAAACACAAATGACACCGACACTTATGTGTTTGGCATGTGTTGAATGCCTTCGATGTTTGCACATGGTTTGGAGGGTTGGAGGTTTTAACTGGATGTGTGCATATCACGTGGTCACATGTTTGCGTTTGGCTTTTCATCCTCTTTGAGTCCCACACTAGCAGACAGACAACCATGCCACCAACCACGTCCATTGGCAGAGCTCCCTGTCAATTATATTCATCAATCGTGGACTAACAGACCATTTCCTTAGATGTCATTTTTTTCTCTGCATTGTCAACATATATTGCAGTAATGGATGTCGTTTCAAAAAGGTTGATGTGACAATCTCTTTCGTCTCTCGAACACGCATACCATTCAATCCATCAAAGAACGCTGCTTTTCAAGGCAGTCTCGTGTCACATGTGTGTGCGTGACGACGCATGGTGCCGCTTGCCATTACGCGCACCACTGAAACACAGCGGAGGCTAATGCACCGCTCCAATCCGAGGGAGCGGCAAGCAAGGGAGCGCGAAAGAAGGAGCGACGGGAGCTGCGGCATCGGGCGCACGGAGTGACTGAACACCTGTGAGCTATAATTATGATCCACTTTAGCTCTCCGGGGACATATGAGGTTAAAGCATGCGTCTTAATCGAAGTAACTGTATAGCAAAGCAATACGGTTTTCGGAGTGACACCACACAGTTGAATTTAACGTTTGTTTCTTTTTTCTTTTCTTTATAATGTTGGAAACATGTCTGAGCACTAATGCAATTTGACTTTTAGAGGCATGGTGATGAGCCTATATAACAAAACAAAAACAAAAACGATCGATGATTCTGTCTTCTGTCAAACATTTTCACGATAGTTGAGGTTCAAATTTCCCCCAAAAAGCATGGCCTATGTGTTCCGTAGGGCGGGGGCCACTTGCCAACAGAGATGTCAAGAATGACATACAGAGAACGGTACAAAGTCTACTTTAAACATATATCCTAATCATGTAGCGAACATACAATTGTAAAAGTGGCTGGCACAGTTCAAATTCGTATCAACCCACACGAGGAACCAATAGTTTAGCCTTGTTGAGTTGACAGCAAATGTTCCGTTTGGATGTCCCCGTAGCTGTACACATTTGACCCGTGAGTGTGCGCACATGATGCGCATGGATGAATGAATGCCCCCCTTTGCCTACCTTCCACTGCATACGCTGTAGACAGCACGCACAGTGCCACCGCAGCCCAGGTGGCCAGCGAGGCGACAGCCATCTCCCGCTTCTCCACTCCAATTATCCGCGTAAGAAAATGGGTGGAGGGGGGAGGGGGGAGGAAAAAACCTTCAAGCTTTAATGGAAAGACGTCGTAGTCCACCGTTTGAAGTTACATCTCAATCCGTGTCTCAGGAAAGCGTCTATCGTACCGGCGACTCAATGGGGACTGAAGCATGCGGTGGAGGTTTGTGCCGTGGGATAGGAGACTGGGAGAGAGCTACATACAGAGGGCGAGAGAGAGAGAGAGAGAGAGAGAGAGAGAGAGAGAGAGAGAGAGAGAGAGAGAGAGAGAGAGAGAGAGAGAGAGAGAGAGAGAGAGAGAGAGAGAGAGAGAGAGAGAGAGGCTGGGAGGTGACTTGAATAGAGTTGCATTTTCACATATTCTCTTCTTTCACACCTTTTGTCCAATCAGGGGATAGTACGGCAGATCCGAAACCAATCAGCCATCCCTTTCCACCTGACCCAAACAGAAAGCCCAATGGTCAGGGCTCTCCTGCATGCTGAAATATCTGGCTTAACAGTGACACCTAGCGTTCGACATTATAGAACACATCGCTGGCCAAGTGCGAACCAATGTTTCCAGATTTTAGTTCAAATAGCGCACTACACGTAATACGTGATACAATAAGCACATTTTTTATTGGAGACAGTGGTCTATTTTTCTTGGTACCTTTTCTTCAAATATTTACTCGTACAATATTTACAATACGTTGAATTACTTGAGAACAAGAGCAGTGAAAAATCGATCATGAAATTGAACATTTAAACGAGCCCCAAGACTATTTAACAACATTGAGTTTTCAAAGGCTTTCACTGGTAATGCACTGCTTATCGCTGCTGCAGGGTCAGGCCTAAGCGGCATCTGTGTTGAACAAGTACCAGCTTGTGTACAAAATAGCCTTATACAGCCCAGGGTTGACCACTGTTCTGGTCTACCGCGGTTTACTCTGCTTCATCAGTAGGTGATCCTTCCATATTTCACCGAGGACGGCTTACGGACCGGAGTATTCAGGGCAGCTCTAGGGCCAACCGAGCACTATGTCTTTATAATGGCCAGGGTGAGGCTTTCAAAGAGAGCCAGCCTACTTTCCTCTCTAGGTGAAACACTAAATGCTATTACATGCATGACCTCTTATTGGCTGAAACTGGAATAAACGAATACAACAGATGCAGATACAGTATGTAAATCTATTACAGTGCATCAATAGGGTTATTTAGTTTGTGGATGTATATGTACTGTATGTGGGCTTTATGTATTTCAAATGGTACCTTCAGGTTCTGTTACAACACAAATGTGCACTGCATACAACAACTATCACCTTTAGTCAGCTGCAAGGACTTCAGTACACAGTTCAACCAATACATTGGAGAGGTCTGCTTAGCTGTGTGTGTATTTTTATTTGAGTAGTTGGGTAGATGGTTAGGATGTTCTATCAGTGTGTTATGTACTCTGGCTACTCTGTGATACAGATGTGTGTGTATCTGTGAAGAGGTTAGTGATTTTATGTCACATTTGGCTGTTGAATAAACTCTACATAATCCCAACGAATGCTATATAAATCAGGTCATATTTGCAATCCTTTGAGAAATCAATGTTCACATTATTCCACTGTACACAAATAGCAGTTTTTATTATTACCAACATCTTCAAAGACATGACAGGCAGGAAACAAACAGAATTGAGAGTGAATCAATCAACATTTTCATCAGGTGTGTGTGTGTGTGTGTGTGTGTGTGTGTGCGTGTTTGTGAGCAACACCGACATCAGATGATCATCTAGTCCTAGCGCCCCATGGTCCTATGAACCTAACAGGGATAATGTGGTGTTGAAGGCCTCACATTTGTCAGGCACACACTGGTAGGCCAGGTGGGGATACAGAGTGAATGTGGAATCAAGGTCAGGTCTGTCTAATAAACATCTATATTGTTCTACTAGAACCTCCATAGAAGGATTAACAATTTGAAACCTTAACTAAACATGAAATAAAAGAACAATAAACAAAAATGAAGGAAGAACACAACAGGCCCTGTATACAGATGTGGTGTATTCTAGAAGATGTCAACAGCGAAATAATAAAACAAATCTGTGGCTGAGGAGAAACCCTTTGATACAACTGTAGGAGAAGAGTTTTTTAATACATGAACTGTGTTATTTAATATGCCTAATCATTTAAACACCAGCTTTATCAATGCAAACGTAAATGCTTTCATGTTTGGGGCTGGATATTTGAGTGTCTATATAGACCTTAACGTGCACATTTTGCACTTCAATATTACCTTGAAGTGCAAAGTAATATTGTTTATGGCCTGTAAAAACCTGCAGTCCTTCTTATAAAATGTGAATGTGACAGATTTTCCATGCCCCTTGAAATGTTATGCATTTTCTCAAGCATGTCTGTACCCATGTCTTTACAGCAAAGTCTTTTTTAAAGAGAGAAATGTATAAAAGTGTAATATTTCAAATGGTTTCTGTTTTGGTTTGACATTGCTGGACCTCATCCACTGAAACAGGTTTCTTAATTTAACTCAGACGAAAAAATCCATGCATTTAAGGAGTCAAATCTGAACTACTGTGCAGTTTTCATTCGCAGAGTTGCAGTTTGATTTGATCAAATTGCTAATTTGCAGTAGTACATAAGAGCTTTGATTATTGTTGTCACCATTCAGCTGTGTCAAAAAAAGGCCTCTGAATATTTGTGGCCAAAGGCTATTTGACAGCAATATTTCAGATACATTCTCATGTGGGACGTGTGCCCACATACCATTAGCCAAAACTCACCTGGCTACACAACAGAAAAGGTGGGATTTCATAAAGAAAATGGTGTACTATATTCAGGGTTCACCAATACGCACAACCTTTTACTCATCTACACAAAAGCTTACAATGCTAGCATTCAAAAAAAAAAAACGTAAGTAATGTACCCAGAAGGAATCTTGTGTAATCAAACTCTCAAACAGATAGCCCAATCAAAGGCTGAAGTGGTTCAAATTGTCATACGGCAGCACAAAGGAGTGTATGTAGAGCTCTGGTAGTGGGTATCACACAATCCAGGGCAGTCTCATGCATTGGCCACATGGAAACATCATTTTTGCAGGACGAACCAAGTCAGTAGCATTCAGCTCACATTGATAGCTAGCTGTTGTGCCCTTGGTTGTATTAATCAGAATGGGTCTCTTCATCAAATCTCAAAAGTGAAACATGGGATAAGTAGGGGAAACCCTGGTAGCTAAGGTTTTTATTTAGTTTTTTACGGAATTACAGCTTTCCGGCCAATATGGTGATGACTCCAAAGAGGATATTGTCATGTTGAATCCAGAGCTCTTGTGTTGGAATGGCAGAACATCGCTATCTGTGTTCAGTGTTATCATCATTACATCAGACAAGGTAAATCCAACCATGACACTCTTCACATCATCACTATCGTTCGTGATCACTTTACAAATCCACACAGTCTTATTTTTTCTGTTGTTCTATTTCATCTCAATCCTTTTTTTTAAACAATGTTAAGAATCAGCAGAAGCAAAAGATCAGCTCAACGTAACTGAATCTCACCAAACACAGACACGTAAAATGACACAGAAAAGTTTTTTTTGTCTTGTTCAATGATAAGAACAGAAATGAGTTCATTCTTCCTTTTCCCCATTTTTTTTGTGAAGGGGCAAAGGTCTCTGCATAATTCTTGGGCCATTTCCAAAAGGTCCTTCCCATGGTTCCACCATACTCCTGGAACTCAGTCTTAATGGAGGCGACATCTGTCCATCATCGCAGAAGCAGCAACATAGCCAATGGGAACAAGATTAGGATGCTACAGAGGCGGCTCTGGGGTTCAGTACCGGCTCGCACTTGGTTGTTATCAGGCGGGTAGGCATATAAGCCTGGTCTGCTCCGGGCACAGTGCCCAGTCTGGCACATCCCACTGCCTGAGCCGCTGATGTCATCACCTGGATCGTCACGTACAAATGAAGAAATGTAATAAAGTAATGAAAATGTGTCATATTTTAGATTTATTTATTTAATCCTATTTTGTCGTTCCTTTTTAGCATAGCTGCAGACATAGGCTAAATTAGCATACAATTGAGTGAAAATGTGTTATATTTATTCCTTATCACACGATTGACTGACATCTGTGCTGTTTGCAATGGATGTGATTTATAATTTAATTTACTTTTGAAGTTAAATAGTGTGTGTTGTGCTCATGCTCCTTAAATAATAAAGTCTGAATCATTTATTTTAACACAGATTTATACTACCAGTTACGGGCATTCAACTCTAATAGAAAATCTTTTGACAGCTGGTGAAGGCACATTTGGCACAGTATGCCGAGCAGTTGACTTGATTTATCGTGTTGGAGAGCTCATTTTGGCACGTAAATACAGACGATTTGTTTTGTATAAAGTGCCATTCCCAATGTCTCATTTGCAGAGTCGATTACACTGACATTGAATGTAAATTAATTGTGAACCTGTATCATATCAATTCACTAATATCACAGATGGAGTGTGTGGTGGCATAGAGTTTCGGGAACATTTGTAAATCCCCTTTCAATCTTGTATAAATATATGTACATCAAATGTATATATACGTGTATATATATATACATATTTATAGATATTTAATTATAGATATATCAAATATCAAATATATATCAAATATATATATATATATATAAAACAGAGACTTACTTGCATCCTGAAAGTCAACATCGTTGCCATCCAGTGCATTCTTCAGCCTGTTGCTCATCATTTTGAGTTGCATGATCTGTTGTCGGATGGTCATGTCTGGCTTGGTGATGTCAAGGTCCACCTCTGGGTTGTTGATCTGATTGGCCAGTCCATCACCCATCACTTCTGGGAGGTACCTGAAATAAGGAGGGAGGGGGGATGAGAATGAAAGCAAACCAGACAACGCGTGAAGGTTTGTATGAGTTTAACCTTGGCCTTGAATTGTAAATACAAAATATACACCCAATGCATCTTTGCACACACACACACACACACACACACACACACACACACACACACACACACACACACACACACACACACACACACACACACAAATTATATGCTGTGAGTCTTCAGGGATAACTTAATTACTCATCATTAGAACTGTCACCATTCTATGGAAAATGATTGTCTCATTGTTGCTGTTTTATTACAGCAACAATAATAATAACAGGATGTTGTGTGTGCATGTGTGCCTGTGTGCGTGTGTGTGTGTGTGTGTGTGTGTGTGTGTGTGTGTGTGTGTGTGTGTGTGTGTGTGTGTGTGTGTGTGTGTGTGCATGCGTGCGTATGGAAGGCCAAAAGGGCCAAAACTACCCATCATCATAGACGTCTGTTCAATAAAATCAATGTTTTTGCTGTCACAACGCAACTTCTTACGGCGTAAAAGACGGCGTTTTGGACAGCTTCAATAGCGCGTTTTCTTAAAGGGGCCCCTATTTTACCACCAGGTGTGAGCGTGATTAGCCATTACAAGCCATTGAAAATCTGCCCTTCCCTGTGGCTTAGTGACATCACAAGTGGGAGTGTCCGCCTAGATGTATGCAGGATAGATAAACAACATTTGCTTGGCCTATTATACCACTACACCTGGTGGTATAATAGGGACCCTTTAACAGTCAAATGAGCTCCTCCTCTTCATTCAGTAAGTATGAACATTCTTCACCCAATCAACGAAAACCAAAGTCAGACCAAGCCAGTCCATTAGTGATCTTTCTCTCAATAGACTGTGTGGACCTAGGCTATATCGGGTGTTTAATCCATGTTCAATTCAGTAATACACTGTAGACTTATCATTCTTTTCACTTGGATCATCCCGTTTTGTCTTTGTTTAGTTCTCGGAAAGTAGCGTCTGGATCCCTATTTCTGCCTACCACGACTCTGTTCAATGGGATGGATGTTACTTAGGTCTGCATGTGTTCTTCTTGATGTTCAGTGGGGCTGTTTAAAAATAGGCAATTCATTTACCTTTTAAAATCAATACCGACGATTGTTAAAAACATTATGTATGTTCACATGAATGCAGTTACGCTATTTCACGCGCTATTTAACGCGTTAAATAGTGCTATTTAACGCATTAAATATAGGTCTAAAGCCTTAAATAGTGCTATTTATCGTGCTATTTAACCTGTTAAATATCGGTCTAAAGCGTTAAATAGTGATATTTAACGTGTTAAATATCGGTCTAAAGCGTTAAATAGTGCTATTTAACGCGTTAAATAACACGTTAAAAAGCCGTCCAAAACGCGGTCTTGAACGCCGTTGTTGGGTTGAGAAAACGCGGTGCAAAAGACAGCGTTTTTAACAACTAACACGCCGCATTTTACGAACAAATGAAACACAACAACGCAATAAACGGCGTTATGAAAGCTTACGCGCCGTATTTTACGTCGATTTTAATGAATACATGTCTACAACGAGGCGTACTTTTGACCCTTTTGGCCCTCCATATGCATGCCTGTGGGCGTTCATGCATGTGTGTGTGTGTGTGTGTGTGTGTGTGTTAAAAAATGTGTGTCTATCAACAGTTTTTCTGCAACCCATTTGCATTACTGAAAATAACACAAACACATTATTTGCAGTCTATGTCCATCAGTGTGTGCACTCACTGCACACATGCACACATGATCATCAGATTGAATTGCTCTTGAGTCTATTTTCACAATGGTGCGATGCATGGATGTTTGTGCTGCCACTGTGATTGCGTTGTTTGCTGTATTCAGCGCAGCGGGAGGCCCGTTACCAACCTGGCCTTGGTAATGCCGTTCCAGCACTTGTCCTGGCTGGAGCTGCCTGAAGAGGCCAGCTTGCTGCAGAGCGCTGCAGGCAGCTGGACCCAGTACTGCTGCATCTCCCTCAGCTTGCTGGACAGATCAGACACCTGGGACAGAGAGAGAGAGGCCTTCTACAACATTGAAGGGATTGGTCCTCTTCTGACTATGTCAATGCCTCTATATTGTGTGTGAACTATATGTCTTTAAATGTGCATATCCTATATGTCCTCCTATATGTATATATCCTATATGTATATAACCTATGTCTTTCTACATATATTTATCATATATGTCTTCCTATTTGTGTATATCCTATATGTATACAACCTAAATTGTCTTCCTTTAAGCATATATCCCATAAGTCCTCTTATATGCATAAATCCTATATAAGTCCACCTATATGTATGCATTCTATATTTCCTCCTATACATCATATATGTCCTACTGTATGTAGTATATGTCCTATATGTCCTCCTATATGAATATAACCTATATGAATATAATGTATATGTCTTCCTATTTATATACATCCTAAGTGTCCTCCTCTATGTATTTATCCTATATGTATATATCATATGTCCTCCTATATCAATATATCCTATGTGTCCTATATGTATATATCCTATATGTATATATCCTATATGTCCTCCTATATGTATACATCCTATATGTCCTATATGTAGATATCCTATCTGTCCTCCTATATGTATATATTCTATATATGTATATATCATGTATGTCATATATGTAGATATCCTTTATGTCCTCCTATATGAATATAACATATATGTCCTCCTATATGTAGATATCCTATATATATATATATAATATATGTCCTCCTATATCTAGATATCCTATATATCTATCCTATATGTCCTCCTATATCTAGATATCCTATATGTAGCCTCCGTTTGCTCCACACACCTGCATCTCCAGTCTGAGGCCAGCGGTAGGGGAGGCTGTGAGAGAACTGGCTTTCTTCCTCTGCTGCTCCTGAGAGGTGGGACTCCCCGTTCCGGACTCATCCAGGGTTCCACACATCTGGTACACCTACAGTATGACACACACACAAACACATAAGGTTTTTGTAATTTGTTTAACTGTAAAAACCAATTGGATTCCTTACTTGTAATATATCCAAGTGTCCACTAGGTATCAACCTTGAACCATGTTTAAGCCAAAGAGCTCCGTGGATGTACTTTTGAACTGACTCAGTCATTATGTTTTTGTGTTTTAAAGTTTGTAATTGTGTGTCTGACAAAGCTCAATGTCATTTTGCTCATAATATTTTTTTTAATATATATTATTAATATTTATTTATATATAAATATATATACTGTTATATATATATATATATATATATAAAAAAGTGAGAATATAGCCTAATAAACGGAGTACAACGTGTATGTCTACATTTACATGCAGGCTGCACACATAGTTAATATCCACGTAACGTTGCACCGTGTCACATTTGACCTTGGCAGCGAAAGTATCCATGTTGTCCTGAAGGTAGCCGACTGCCTCGAAGATGCGCGCAGGAATGGAGGAGAGGACCACGTCCACTCTCGGCTCTGTGCTGAAGCTAGCAGCCACCTGGAGTAAAGTGTCTGTACAGCAGAGGAGACAAACGCTTAGCTCCTGCAATGCCACACAGACCACCGATACCTGTGCACAGTGACTACTTTAGCAATCACTAATTCCTCGCAGTATATTTATTATATAATATACATGCATTACTATTCCCTATTTATAGGGATGTAGATGCCTTATAGTCATTTCAGATGCACATCATTTGCGAGCAGATAGGGTTTGGACATCTCGCTCAAGGTTGTCCATAGGTAGGACATTGTGGATATCGGGGATGGAATAATCAATGAATGGGTACCATCCCATGGTACTGCTACACAACCCGGAAATGCATTCAAATTCGTTCACACGTTCGTTCCGCAATGGAATTTCACCCTAACATCCCGAACTGTGATCACAGCTTAATTGGCTTGTCTGCCTCACCTATGAGGTTCTGCCACTCTGCGTCCAGGTCCGCCTGATTGGCCAGGCAGCCCTTCATGACGTTGGAGCAGTAGTTGGAGCAGGGCTTGACAGAGGCCAGACCCTGGCAGTGAGGGCAGTAGACCAGCTTCATCAGGGCCCTGACGCACTCTGGACTCAGGGACACCTGGTGAGAGAGAGTATGGAGAGAGAGAGAGAGAGAGAGAGAGAGAGAGAGAGAGAGAGAGAGAGAGAGAGGTATTGAGATGGAGAGAGAGAGAGGTATTGAGAAGGAGAGAGAGAGAGATATTGAGATGGAGAGAGAGAGAGAGAGAGAGAGGTATTGAGTATTGAGATGGAGAGAGAGCGAGCGAGAGAGAGAGAGGTATTGAAATGGAGAGAGAGAGGTATTGAGATAGAGAGAGAGAGAGGGGTATTGAGATGGAGAGAGAGAGAGATATTGAGATGGAGAGAGAGAGAGAGGTATTGAGATGGAGAGAGAGCGAGAGAGAGAGGTATTGAAATGGAGAGAGAGAGGTATTGAGATAGAGAGAGAGAGAGAGAGAGAGAGAGAGAGGGGTATTGAGACAGAGAGAGAGAGATTACATACATTTAACCTTACTTGGAGAAAAAAATAATTTAAATGAAATAGCGGCATGCTACATATTAAGGTCAACCAAGTCTCTTCCTCTTCCTGCTTGTTTAATGATTGATTCATAAGTTAATTTGACTGTAATTTCTTAATTAGCTTATTTAATGTTATTTACGCGGTTTATTTACCTCTTAGTGTAATTATTGTTAATTGATCATGCTAATAAAGCCAACTGTATTGAATTGAGAGATGTGTGTGTATATATATATATATATATATATATATATATACATACATACATAGAGAGATAGGGAGTCGAGAGAGAGATGGGGGGAGAGAAAGAGGGAGAAATGGGGGAGAGAGAGGGAGCGATGGGGGTGAGAGAGAGAGAGAAGGAAGGAGAGGGAGAGACAGAGGGAGAGAGAGAGAGCTACGAATCCATGAAGAGTAGGGGAGTATACTTTTTCTGTCATGTGAATGCCTGTTGGTTTTTGTCTTGTGTGCATGGCGACCAAACATGACAACAAACAACAAGCATACACATTGTACACACATCCCGTTTAGAAGTATAGTCAGGGATCGGCTGGACACATTATCATTTATTATGTGGTAGACTGGCTGATATTACATTACATGGACGATAGATAATAAATAAAGTAAAATGTTGGTTATTATTCTTGGACAGAGACTGTGTATTTCTTTATGAGGTTTGAGGTGGTGGCAACATTTTATATGGCAGTTAGGGTGTGCCTGTCATATCTGATTTACTGGGGATTAATCCAGACATTCAAGCATAAACACACAACCACACTCACACACACACACACACACCCACACAAACACACGCGCACACACGCACACACGCGCACACACTGACGCATGCACACACACACACACACACACACACACACACACACACACACACACACACACACACACACACACACACACACACACACACACACACATACAACCGCTCACACTCTTCCTTACATTCTGGTACACATTGACACAGTATCCCTTAGTCACTCTTATGCTCATAATCTTGTCCTATCTCTTGCTCTTGCTCTTGCTCTTGCTCTTGCTCTCTCTCTTTCTCTCTGTCTCTCTCTCTCTCTGTCTCTTTCTCTTTCTCTCTCTTTCTCTCTCTCTTTCTCTCTGTCTCTCTCTCTGTCTCTGTCTCTTAACAGACCATTTTCTTTTGCAATCAAGTATTATATAATCGAGATCAAAACGTTATATATTCCAATCACAAAGTATTCAATTTCAAACCAAAATAATGGCTTTAAAAGTTTTGAGACCAAAGGAAATGCGTTTGAACACAAAAACACCTTCCATTTTGGCTGCAATTCCCCCCTTTGGTCAGGCTGTCTAATGGTTTGCTCATGGTGCCATTTCTTTTGAGTTTGGGCCATCCTATGAGGGTGACATATTGTTTTACAAACAAAAATAATGATTCTGAGACCAGCAACAAGGCTGAAAAGTTTTGAGAGGCCTGAAAATGTGTTGCAATAAAATATTACATAACCAAGATCAAAACTATATGCATTCCAATTAAAAATATTTATATTTCAAACAAAAACAGAAAATTGCTTAATGTTGTTGAGAAGAAAAAGAGCATTCATTTTGGATGCATTTTCCTCATTTGGTTAGGTTGTCTAATGGTTTGACCCCACTGACATTTTCTGTGCGTTTGGGAAGTGAACGTTTTCGGTTGCGAAGTAAAACTTTGTGGTTGCAAATTCAGTTTTTTTCCATTGCACTTTTGACCACACTCCAGTGGGCGGGATTTAGAGGGAGTTGTAGATGATGCTTCTCCATTGGTCGATCGTTTTTGATTGCAAGTGCCTTCAACCAATAAAGTTAAATGTTTTTATCGCACACATGTGGACGCCAAGGAAGAAGGACCGGCGTGTTATCGGAGGTAAGCAGTACCGAAGTTAACCTTCTTCCGTTAAACTGCTGTTTTTAGTCATTGGGTTACATTCCGATATTGTAGCCTTTTTTTCCAGTGCGTTTACACTAACGACACCAGTTACGATGTATGCCCTAGAAACACATGCAGACTTGCACTCGATGCGTTATCATACCTTAGCATTGTATTTAATCATGTTACAGTGTATACATTAATTGGAATGCTGTTTAATTGCAGGAGTTATGCACCAACTGGTTTCCGAGCTATGTGATTCCCGAGCGGGTGCATGTGACATGTGATCGGGCTCCACCCAAATCAGCCAGATGTAGTGGAAGCACATGGAAGGAAATCACTGCCAAAATGTTTTGAATTTTAAAAGCCATTGAATTTTGTATATGGAAATGTAAACACCATTGAATTCATAAAATTGAAATACTATACTCTGAAAACAAGGTAATCAGATTTTTTTGCTTTGAATTCACCTCTTTGAAATTCAAATACGGCATTTCAAGTTTAACCATTTCCAAAAACACGATTTCAAATAAAAAAAGATCAATGTTCGCTAATTCAAGTACAAATATTTAAGAGGCAGATATTCTAAGTACAGGCCTAAGCAATAGAGACTGAATGCATCCAAACTGTGGACAATTAACTATGGACAATCATGCGATTAATTGCGATTAAATATTTGAATCGATTGACAGCCCTAATTTATTTCTATTATTGTAAATGTGACTAAATCAAGAATAAAATCCCGTGTACCACCTGCACAACCCTCGTGTACCACCATTGGAACGCGTACCACAGGTTGAAAAACACTGCTGTAGACCATTATCAGCCTATCAGCATACACTCTCTCTCTCTCTCTCTCTCTCTCTCTCTCTCTCTCTCTCTCTCTCTCTCTCTCTCTCTCTCTCTCTCTCTCTCTCTCTCTCTCTCTCTCTCTCTCACACACACACACTGACCTGGGACACCTTCTTGACCACCTCGCCGCTGACCGACAGCCCCTGGGCGAATGAGCGGGCGGTGACAAACGCACGTGTCACCTTGACCTTCATGTCGCGGGGAGCCTCTCCAAACGGACGCAGTGTCTCCCGCTGCTTGGCAACGCACTCCAGGTACTCCTCTGATAGGCTGGTCTACAAGACGTGGAGGAACGGAGGGAGCCAGTTCAAGTAAGGATTGTTCAGTTGTTTTTGTAATGCGGCTGAAGCAAACATTCAATCGGGAAGACGACGTTCCCCTTCTGTTTCTCATAGCTCTATGTTGGGTTCTAAATTCCCACGCGGCCATCGCAGGCCCCTCCCCTTCATCTCTCAGCCAATCAGGACCTCATGCATTAGCAGGAGTACAATTGCGTGCCAACACACAGAGTATATAAACATCTCTCGTTCATGTTTGTCGCTAGTCTGTTGTTTTCATCGAGACTCGTTGCAGCCCTCCTCCATCCCCTCCACCTCCGGGACTAAGCTCCACCTGTCTACGGAGAAAGAGATGGCGTCCTCCAGGGCCAAGGCACTCCATCCAGAGTCACACCACCACCAGCGTCTAGACACCATCAGGGGGGAATCATATCCTGCAGACTTCATGGATCCATCGTCCCCATGAATAATTTGATAATAATTTGATGGTGTCTAATCGCCAAATGTGTGATTCATGTTAAATACTAGTAGCTTCTGATTGAAATAGGCTTTCAGTACCCCACACATATCCAAAATCAGAGGCCCATTGAAAACAAGATTAAACATAAATCTAATGTAAAATAATAAAAAGTAAAGGGTCTCCACTTCACTGCCTCCCCTCCGATAACATAATCCCCTCTGTGACAAAGCCTGGGATTGTCCAGACACGGTTCATTGAATGATGGATTTTATATATTCTTTAGACACTGAAACTGTCAAATCATTTTGAACAAAAGGGTTGGTTGCAGTGGGAAATTAAATTTTATTATTATTATTATCATTATTATTATTATCATTATTATTATTATTATTATTATCATTATTATTACTATCATTATTATTATCATTATTATTACTATCATTATTATTATCATTATTATTATCATCATTATTATTTTCATTATCATCATTATCATTATTATTATCGTTATCATTATTATCATTATCATTATTATTATCATTAGTTATTAATATTTCACTATTGGTGTTACATGTTATATACTGTACAGGTGTAAATGTGTTTATGTTGACATGATGTCATACTGGGGCTTTCAACAGTATGCGGCAGTAAGAACCTTTGCAGCCGCAGCGTTTTTGAACGCCACCTCGAGGAGGCGGAACCAGAACTCGGAGATGGTCTCGTCCAGGTTGAGGGCGGAGCCGCGGTAGTAGCGCCACAGGTCAGCGTACAGGTCGGTGTACAGGCGAACGTTCTGGGAGTACAGAGCACCCAGGGGTGACAGCGTGTCCGGGAGGGATCGCTCCGACCGAGCATGGAGATCCATGAAGAAGGCTGGGAGAGAGAGAGAGA
This sequence comes from Lota lota, assembly GCA_026745465.1. Lineage (NCBI taxonomy): Eukaryota > Metazoa > Chordata > Actinopteri > Gadiformes > Lotidae > Lota > Lota lota. The sequence continues at coordinate 697,242 of JACYXH010000109.1, read as the reverse complement.
GAGAGAGAGAGAGAGCGCACAAATAAATATGAGGCCGATAACATGTCCAACTCGGTTTCAGCTCATTTGGAAAAAGAGCTTGTGTCAGATGGGTGATACTCAAGGAATATAAGCCAAGTTAACTGTTCACGGATTCATGGAAGCCATTTGCCACAGTTTCACCAGCAACCTGCTACTTGGGGTTTGCGTTTGCTTGTAAAAAAATTACAAGTTTAACATCAGTGTGTGTGTGTGTGTGTGTGTGTGTGTGCACGTGTGTGTGTGTGCGTGTGTGAGGAGTTCGGCCCGGATTGCTTATGAAACGTTATCGACGTGATCTTGTCACTAGGTAATTGGCAGCTGCTGAGGTAGGAGCAGAGTCTGCAGGAAGATCTTCACACGTTGAAAAGCAGCTTAACTTTCTGATCTCTGGCTCCTCCCATGAACTCTGCTGTCTCCAGTTAATCTAGATTTGAGAGGACAACTGCTTTCGTGCGACCTGAACCATCAGCCCAGGTGACACCAATTGATCTAATTAGCGTAAACGCCAGCCTCCAGCCTCGGCTCTGTTCCTGCTGTGGACGAACGTCCCTCACTCACACGGGTCACAAAGAGATGTGCGTGCAAGTGTGCATGTGTGTGTAAAACGAGGAAGTTGAAAGTGTGTCTGTGTGCAGGAATTTGTGTGAGATAGATGAGATAGAGAGAGAGGGAGAGAGAGAGATCACTTTGTGATCCCCCCCCCCCCCCCCCCCCCCCCCCAACCACAAGCAGATGGGCGCGTCTCACTGCTGCCACCTACCACCACCGGGACCCCCTGCTGCCTCCTGACTAATGAAGCTCTGCTCCTCCCTTTCCTCCTTTCTCTTCTCCTCCTTTACCTTTCTCCTCTTATGCGTTTCCTCTGGCTGCTCTTTTTCTACTGCGTACTCCAATGTCCATTGTTGTCCTCTTTCAATCTCTCTCTCTCTTTCATCCCATTTTGACCTTTGTTCATCTCTCTCTTTCCTTTCTTATTTATTTTTTACTTTATTCGTTTCTTCCTTCTCTCTCTCTCTCTCTCTCTCCCACTCTACCTCTCTCTCCCGGTCGTTCTCTGTTTGATGCGTGTTGGTTCTCCAGCAGGTCAACTGCTCATTAGTTGAACTAACTGCAGCCCCAGGGTACAGCCATGATCCTGTGTGTGTGTGTCTGTGTGTGTGTGTGTGTGTGTGTGTGTGTGTGTGTGTGGTTGCACACTCATTGCATTACATTGTGCCTGGCTCACTCCATTCTCATTATGAACCCCAGTCAGGGGTCTCCTTGATGCACTAAATAACACACTTTTATTCATGCATACACACACACACACACACACACACACACACATGCAAACACACACTGTTCTTGTAAATTGTTAGAACTGCCAAGCAAAGCTGATACACAAAAATAAATAAAACACGCACAAGAGCACACCCATTGCAAGAGTGCCCACACACACACACACACACACACACCCTCCTGGTACTTACAGTCGAAACTCCGGTACAGGGCGTTGAGGGCGGCCTGAAGGGAGCGGCCCGCCTCTCGGATCAGGGCCTGGGTCTCGCGGGCCCCCAGCCCGGCCAGGCTGTCCTCCATGGGGCCGGTGCAGCAGGTTGGGCCCTGGGGACACATCCCCAGGTGCTCGCCTGCCGGGTAAGCGAAGCACACGCATCTGTTAGCTTCGTGGCTACGGGTGGATGCCGAGCAGCGGCATAGAGCTCCACTGCATCACTCAGCTCAAGGTCAACATCGGGAAAGTGTAGGGATCACCGAATGGCACTGATTTGAGCCAATCAGAAACAGACGAAGTAAACTACCAATCTCAAGAGCAAATCAAGGACATTGTGGTTGATTTCCTTTGATTGGATTTGCCATTTGCCAGAGATATAACTTAGAATGCACTACAGTCATGTGTGTTTGAAGAACATACATGCTGTTAGTTTTGTTCTTTAGATGGATTGTTTATTATTTGTATTTTTCCTGCGTATCCACACTATGGATCACACTATGGTCTCGGAGGACCCTTAACTTCTGTGTGCTGAGAGCATTACCTTGACCTTCAGCACTGATGGATGATGTGACCCCTTCCATTATTTCTTAAACCTCCCATCCTTTATAGCCAACCATCACTCTCCTGCTCGCTGCTTCCCCTGTTTTCAATATCTCTCAAGGCAGAATACAGATGACCACAACCCCCCCCACACACACACACACACACACTAACACACGCATACACACATACACACACCAACACACACACACACACATACACACACACACACACACACACCAACACACACACACACCAACACACACATACACACACCAACACACATGCAGGCCCACACACCAACACACACACACACACACACACACAAACACACACACACACACACACACACACACACACACACACACACACTGAGCCAGACAACTTAAAAAACATTTTGCATCATCAGTCCCTTGATGACTTCATGCCTCAGGAAAAAGCAATGTGGTGGGTGTGTATGTGTGTGATTGTGTGTGTGTGTGCGTGTGTGTGTGTCTCAGGGGGAGTTGAACCGTACCCCACGGCTGCATTCTTTTCTGTCCTCTCGCCTTCTACCCACTCAATCTTCCTAACAGGTACTGTGTGTATGTGTGTGTGTGTGCATGCGTGCGTGTTTTTGTGTGTGTGTGTGTATGAGCATGCGTGTGCGTGTGCGTGTGTGTGTGTGTGTGTGTACAATGTATCCCTGCCCCCTGAAATAAGTGGAGCAGATGTGATTTATGATGTCTTCATTATCCCAGTCCTATACTAGCGGCTGTGTGTGTGTGTGTGTGTGTGTGTGTGTGTGTGTGTGTGTGTGTGTCTGTGCTATGTTAATGATTCTAGGTTTGTACATCTAAGTGACGATTGCTACTTCTTTGGTGGACAATCACACCTCTAATGCATTCCATCTCATAATTTTTATTTTTTTATCCACAGATACATTTGACATGAAAAGACCAAACTTTACCTTAATGATTTCAACATGACGTGAACTGCAGAAGGGCCACATGAGAGATTACGGGGAAAATTACTTCTGCAGGGAAATAACCTTCTGAGCAAATAGCATGAATGCAGCTCAAGAGTGTTACATGAAGCAGAAAATCTGAATGATCTGAATCTGAATGAATTAGTGAGCAACTCCTCTACAAAGCGCCTTATTCCTAGAGTGAACCCAGGCCTCCCCCACCCACACAGAATACACATGCCCCCCATTACATCCATGGAAGCCAGTAGATAGGCACAACAAAGGCCATGTAAATGAGCACATGTTGCATCATCCAGCTTGGATATGGACAGTGGGGAAGGAGATGTGTTCCTGACCATGTCAGCAGCAAGAGCTCAGACAGAAATATAGAGACGAGGCTGAAGGTCGCAGGCCGAGCTGCTCTGGCAGGGCTATGATGTCTGGGCTCAACAGAAAAGAGGAATGGGTGTTTTCTGATCGACATTCAGTCAGCCTACCAGATTAAACTTGCGGTTTTCAGTTTGTATCAAATTGCTTAAGACATGTGTTACAGCAAAGCACTTGAAGCATGCGCTTAAGACACTTTTTTATTTCATTTTAATCAATTTGTTTGCGTTCATCCTGCAATGAACGTACAGGTTTGACAAGCAATGGATCCCAGTGCTATTATGAGATAACGAATGATGCCCGCGGATGAGAAAGGTTTGCTTTGCCAATCGCAGGATGTTTTGGTGTTTTAATGGTTAGGGTACGCTGGTAGTTTGCCCTTCCTTTTCTGAAGACCCTGTATCTCATCATCTTGTCTTGTTTTGCACCTTGAAGCAGTGCTCAGTGCACATTCAACATGTTGGAACCAAAGTGATTTAGAGCCCACTGAGAATATGTCAGCCAGGAATGAATATATTTTACTTGGAATGATATTTCGCGTGGAGGAAAGGACAACAGAAGAGACGTGAGGAGAGGCGAGGAATCTGTTTTAAATTCAGGTGGGCTGTGGACAATCTCTTTTGAGATTTCTATGTCAAGGACAAGCTTAGAGAGCGACAGAACAAGACAGACACACAGAAACAGAAGGCAGGTGTGTGTGTGTGTGTGTGTGTGTGTGTGTGTGTGTGTGTGTGTGTGTGTGTGTGTGTGTGTGTGTGTGTGTGTGTGTGTGTGTGTGTGTGTGTGTGTGTGTGTTAGTGAGGAGCAAGAAGCGAGTCACCTGCGACATCATCCCGTGTACCACCCCCTCGCCACATCCAGATGTGCCCCAGCTGATGACAGCAGCTGGTCCCTGCCCACTAATCCCATAGGGATGCAGAAGGTGTGGTTACTGCAGCTCCCCTCAACATTCCTGAGGCACTAGGCAATGGAAGTGGGGCATCCTGCTATAAAAACAACAACTGTTCATTTACTGGGAGAGACTTAAATAGGGATACATGTTTTGTTTCTTTATGAGAACCGCAGCTGTAAACACGCCTGCGCACACACATTAACGCACCCACACGCACGTGCAGACACACACAGACACAATCATATGTGCACATACAGTACATACACTTACTTGCTCATACACATGCACACACACACACACACACACACACACACACACACACACACACACACACACACACACACAACAGACGGCTAGAGCAATGCAGAATGCTGAGGTGCCTTGTTCAAGGCGATGTGACTTGGGATTTGAGTGCTTAGCTCACTCTGCACGCTGTTCACAAAGAGTCCGAATGGTAGAATGGTAGAAGAAAAAACAACCTTTAAAAGCAATGGCTCTGTAAAGCTTTTAAGCGTTTCCAGGGAATAAGCGGAGGAGGGGGTTACCAGGGATGCATGTGGGGAGAAAAGAGACTGAATACAGAATCATCTGAGGAGGAGGGGTGGAGAGAGGACAGGCAAGGAGGTTAGAGGAGAGGAGATGAGGATGGGTGGGAAGGGGAGGGGGGGAGAGGGCAGTAGAGGGGAGGAGAAGAAAAGAGGAGAGAAGAGGACAGGTGAGGAGGAGGGGAGATGAAATGAGATGGGAGGATAGGAGAGGAGAAGGGAGGAGAGAGTAAAGGAGAGGAAAGGGGAGAAGAAGAGAGGAAAGGAAGGAGAGGAGAGGAAAGGGGAGGAGAGGAGAGGAAAGGGGAGAAGAAGAGAGGAAAGGAAGGAGAGGAGAGGAAAGGGGAGGAGAAGAGAGGAGATGAGGGAGAGGAAAGGGGAGGAGTGGAGTGGAGGGAGAGGGGAGGAGAGGAGAGGAGGGAAAGGAGAGAGGAGTGCAGATGCCTGATTTAGAGCCAACACAAAGGAAGTGTCTATAGGTGATATGCATGCGTCCTGCCAGACTTTAACATACGGTACATATGGTATGTTCTAAGATACACACACACACACACACACACACACACACACACACACTCGCACACACACACACATACACTTACACACATTCACAAACACACACACACACAGACACACATGCGTACACACAGACACACACATAAACAAAATAATCGCATAAAACATCATAAAACATAAACACAAGAGAGTCCGTTTAATTTCTTCATTATTCCCTTTACCGTTGCATCTTGTTTCTGTCACATAAATTGGTGGACTATGGAGTAGAGAAGAACAAATACATTAGTGTGACCCTATTACTTGACTTTTAACGTGCTCGCTGTACAATTGTACACGATTCACGGCAACTGACATGAACCTGTTTGATAGCACAGAAACACATAGGGTAGTGCCGCAAATGAAGCCTGACTGACTTGTTCTCTCTATTCCCCTACGGCAGCATTGCACTCGAGAAGCATATAGCGAGCAACATCCTCTCCCTGACTACCCCCTGTTAGAGTCCGCCGCACTAGGATCAAACTCTTTTGTTTTCCTTTAGCTTTTGATGTGTTACTGCTTTGTTGACCAAACAGATCGATGAACTGAAGCATGAACCCAGACAGCCTTAACGAGACCACACCCCTGTACCGAAGGATCTCCTGCACTCCACCGTTCCACATCCCAGTCATCCCCACCCGCCCATCTGTAACCATGGCGACTGCGTTGGGAGGGAGCCGACACTACCCGTTGCCCTTTTCATCTGGAAATCTTGAATCACTCTCCTTTTTTTTTCCGGCAACACCCATTCGTCTCCCTGGCTCTATGTCTACGTTTTCTGAATGTAGAAGCATACCTGGGCCCGTCCTGACAGGAGTCCTAGCCTCTGAGCAGGTTTAGCGTTCAGGCAGCCACAGGACACAAACGGACGGGCCCAGCGCGAGTGATGCAGAAGCACAGATCCATTCAGAGATTTGATCCAGAAGCACACTTTGCAAAGGGCAGGTCCCCCATTTGGTGGTTCCCCCTGTTCTGCGACTCATTCTCAGTGAACTGCTGCTGCATACCCTTATGAAAGTGCAACTAGAGTGCACCAAAATGGGCTGAACTAAGCAGAATCACACACTCAACCTGCCAATACATTCTTCATCAGTGCCAGGGGGCATTTGATCCACAAGTTATTACTGGCAAACACTCACTTTTAATTTTCATTTCAAGACTTGACAGCAATCGTAGGAGCCGGTCTTGCCAGTGTAAAAAAACAACAACAACAACAACAACTGTTGTTGCTGTATCCTGACGGTTAATGTTCATTAGTTTCCATGCTTCCGCCTCGTAGAGCGGATATGCTAAACTGTAACCGCCAAGGGGATCCGTTCTGCCAATCACTTCTGCTGCTTCTCATTACCTGTGCTGTTGGCTACGGCGGAATGATTCCTCCTTTACCTCCTACTGCATCATGCATTCTTTATGCTTATGGGAGGGTTCTGCTCTGGCACACAAACACAGCTTCCATCTGAAATATGTCCAGAAGATAAATGAGTGTAGACCGGCCCATTATGGTTCACTGGAAGCTCTTGGCTGGGATCTGGCAGCTCCTCTTCACCCTCTTCACCCTCTTCACAATGTTAGAGGTCATTCTTTGTTTGAAATGTTACAAATATGAGTGGATGCGATAGCTACCCTAGCTGCACCTCCACACACACACACACACACACACACACACACACACACACACACACACACACACACACACACGCACGCTCTTTACCCATTCTTTCAGAGCGTGCACGTTAGGCACACGTGGCCTCCAGGCGCACGTGCTTGACGGGACGTCTGCATCTTGATTTGAATGGTAAAGATATGAAAGATATGAAAGAGCCACACTTTGAGGCCCACACTTTGAGGACGTTGACGTGATGCTGCGGTCAGGTTTAGGGTCTAACAGCCCCTCACACACACACACACACACGCACGCACACGCACGCATGCATGCACGCACACACACTCTCACACACACACACACATAGACACACACGCACGCGCACGCACGCACACACAAACACACTCTCACACACACACACACACACACACACACACACAGACACACACACAGACACGCACGCACGCACACACTCTCACATACACACACACAGACACACACGCACGCACGCACGCACACACGCACACACACACACACTCACACACTCACACACACACACAGACACACACTCTCATACACACACACGGACACACGCATGCATGCATGCACGCACACACACTCTCACACACACACACAGAGACACACACACACACTCTCACACACACACACACTTGGGAAGCTAATCATAAGTGATGTGCGATCCAGTACGTACGATTCGTATCGGCGAGTGGATCGTTCATTTCGTTCATTCGTTCTTGGATTCGCGCACGCTCATCACTCTATAGGGACCCTTTCCCTATGTGGTGTTTAAATGTGTGCACTAAAGCAGATCCTCAGACACACACTGTTTCTTCATGTGCCAAAATAAACCAAATTAGGGTGATGAGATTTTTTTCTTTATTTTTTATGTTGGCTATATCGTGTACTGTTTGTCTACTTGTCTGACTCAAAAACTCATTTTACCGTAGCCCCCTACATCTTCACTGTGTTACCGTATATCACCCAGTATAGGCGCAAGAGCATCAGACTACCGTATATGAACACACATTATTTCTATGCGCAAATGAACGATCCGACTCGAAAAGATTTGTTCGTTTGAATGAAGATCCGAGTCCGAAAAACGATCCGAACCTCGCATCCACTGCTAATCACCTTCTCTCAGACTTTGACTGGGTGGTATTAGGGTCACCAGACAAACAATTAAGGTCACATCATTGTCACTGTCAACACAAAACCACGTAGACAGATGCAATGCACACATATGCACACATGCACTCACACATTTTGACCATTTCAAATGTACAAATTCATCACTAAACACATACGCATACTACACTACTGTTTATTCCAGCATGTACACACAGAGATGGTGAGGCATTCATGTTACTCACCCTGAGTGACTGTTAAGCTGCAGGCTAGGTCACAAGAAACATGCACACAAGATGATCCCCCCTCATCTTGCTAGCTTGCTCCTCTTTCACCACTTACATCCTCACACCTCATGCACACAGCTTTTGATCCGAGCAACATAGCTGCTAACACAGGCAGAATCAACTCTGTGTCTGGGACACTCTGTCCTAGGTATTCTCTTCTGCTGGCGGCACGCTAAAGTAGCTACATTGTCTCCTCTTGACGTGAAAGATACTAAATAGATAGGCAGGGTTGACGACTGAATTACAAATTGCTCATTTTAGATTAGATTTCATAAAAAAAAACCGATATAACAGTGTTGACAACTTTAGAATACCTTCACTGTGTAATCTATCCATGGCACATTAAAGAGGCAGCTCACAGACTGAACGCATTGAGGCTACCATTGGGGTAGTGGTTAGCATGAGAACCAGAGAAATCAGTTTTATTTGTCTAGCATATATGTCTGGCCCCCCTTCCGTTCAGACCTGGACCGGGTCCAGCCAATCACAACCATTTATCTAATATGGGACGGCTTTGATAAGAGGAGCGCCCTATGGGAGCGCCGTTGGGGTATTTTCATAAACAACCAAGATGGCTGCCGCTGATGTGTCACACTTCCTTTGCTCTGGTTGGTTGTAGGTCTATCCAATAGCGTCCAGAGGCATTTTGGTCAGCGCTCACTAATAACTCCCTTTGGAAATTAACTGAGAGGTTCCAGACTAATACGCGTTTGCGAAATGGTCAGGCAAAGTAGTGGTAACATCCCCACAAATTTCCCAATTGTCCTTTTAATTCATTAATGTCTCTATAGGATCGTTTCCACAATGTTCGAATATAATGAAATATTCAAAAAATAAGTACTTAGAGGATGATTGTCAGGCCGCTATTGCCATTTCAGCCCGTTTTGGCAGATTCTGACTGGCTTTTTTCTCAATACTGGACCAATTTCAGAAACTGTTGTACGCATTAGTCCCTTAGACCCAAAACTGATCCAAAAATCCTGAAGTATTCCTTAAAGGAGTCCGGCAGAAACCAGAAAGGGTGCATTTCCTGGAAGAATCCAGAAGAGGCCGTGTGTTGGAGTGTAATGATTGAGTACGACTCAAAACCTCTCAGAGAGAAGGGACGATCAAAGCGCAGCTGCATCCCATCAAAAAAAGAATAAGCCTTTTCCTCAAAGTTGCCAGTTACCTCTTTTTTGACTTCCTGTTTGTTGAATGACCTGACACGGAGGGAATACTTTGTAACTGTATTACTTTTATTTAACGTAATGGTAAGTCATAGACCAACATTGCGTGACTACCAGAATACCTAGAGGGGCGCGCCAACCACCGCGCATGCACAGTAGCCAGTACGGTGGCTGCCATGGGAGCACATTGCAAATGCTCTACACTGTTCAAGGAGAAGGCTCGTGTTCCCTTGCTGTCATCTAGGCACTGAACCAACACCTTGTGACCCAAGGTCACTGTCTCTCCCTCCATCCCTCTCTCCCTGGGTTTTTCCCCTCCCACTGAAAGGAGAGTTGACCCCAGGAATTCAGGAAGTGACCTCGCCCTGTGTTTCTGTGGTGGCTACTGTCTCTCTCACTCTCTCTATCTGAGACATCAAACCTCCAACCAATGCAAAGACTACAAGAGTACACTATATGTCCACAGAGACACACGCACATTAATATAGATAGTTAGATTGATATATTTATATATTTGTGTGTGTGTGTGTGTGTGGCACAGAGTATATTTCTATGCAATTATCCACTCACTTAACTGCATTTTTACACGGATGCACTTTATCTTGCACGTTTATAGACAAACATTTCTATTTTGAGCCTAAAAGGCACGAGACCGCTTCATTTATTCTTTCAGGTAGTTCAATATTCGATCCATTCATACATTTTGTCCGAAATGTAGGCTTTCCATGTAGCGTACCGTTGTCCATTGCGGGTGTGTAGTTTGTAGTTTCTCAGCGGTAGTTGCGCTGGGCTGGGCATCGTAAACAGGGAAGCGTTGGCACTAGCTTGCCATTTACCAGTGGTTGTCGTCCAGTCACGCCTGTCAATACATGTCAAAGTGAGTCAGATGAACGTTTTGCCTGACTCCACGGATACAAATGTACGTGTAGGATTTAATGTTAGAGTGTATTGTACATGTTATAATTGTTTTATTCATTTTCTCCTAACGGTTTTATTTGTTGTCCTGTAACGGTTTGATTCGTTCTGTTTTAGCGGTTTTATTGCTTTTCTTCTAACATTAATAGAATGACGGTGAGAGCTGGAGCCTGAACATCTCATTAGCAGTTAGCAGCCGTTAGCAGCACTATAGTTTAACGTTGCCAAGGCAACCAGGCAGCTCACGGGTTGCGATATGTCATCTGTAAACAAAGAGGATAAATGAGAGACTGTAGCCTATCGTGAATGTAATTGTTTTGTGACTGAATGTATATATATATATATATATATATACAGTATATACACACACAAATGGGGTATGTAGCTAGTGAATGTAACAAAGCAGGCTCTCACATGCACACAACACCTCATGTATTGAATACAGTTGCCATAACAGTCACACACACACACACACACACACACACACACACACACACACACACACAGAGAAACACACACAGGCATGCACACAACCACATCCAGACGCCCTGTCTGTAACGCAGCCATGCCATCCCACACCACATCAAAGCTGTAGGCTGCTGAGCAGTAAAAGTGGTGGAGCGGTTGAATTTATCCCCTTTTCGCCCGACCGTTTATTCCCTGCTTCCCTTCGTTAACGAGTGCCTCGCTTTAACCCTGTCACTTACTGCGCCAAATTACGGCTGTGGAGCGTGTTTCTGCTGCGTTACGGGATCATGTGTGTGTGTGTGTGTGTTTGTGTGTGTGTGTGTGTGTGTGTGTGCTTCCATGTGTGTGTTTCTGTGTGTTAATGTTTCTATCAACACTTAAAGGGCACCTGCATGTCATTTAGCATTGCACGTGGGCATCTTCCCTGAGAACTCTTTAGCTCCCTTCTACACCGGAAAACCTGGATGGGAATCGATGGAATAAGGGATGGGGGGGGGGGGGGGGGGGGGGGGGGGGGGACAAAGGAAGAGGGGGAGAGGGAGAGGGAGGAGAGGGGAGGGATGGTCGAGAGGTGTGATTAAGAGAGGATCAAAATAGGACGAGGAAGAGCAGAGGGGAGGAGAACATACTAAAATGGAAGAGGGGAGGAAGAGACAGATTACCAAGAGAAATGACCCACAGATGACTACAGGAGATGGACTTGGTCTTGAGAGCTGTAGACCTATGAAGAAAGAGCTAGGGCAATGAAAGAGTGACAGAGGAGGATACACCTTTATATGGACTATGTAGATCTGTGCATCTATATAGCAATTGAGGTGATACATGTACGGTATAGAACCATTCATATTTCAATAAATATATTATTTTATTAAGAATTAAGGCCTTTGTACTGTAATTATTTCTTTATGACTCAACACTTTTATCATTTAATATAAATAATAACAATATTCCCCTTATTATAGTGTTGCCTGCCGCAACACTATAATAAGCATTTCATTCTGACGAATGCTGATTCAGGTTTTCAGAAGTGAAACAGACGAGGACAGAGAAAGAGAGAGTCATGGAGAGATGGACAGACTTCCAAAAGTAAACTGGGTGGAACTAACAGCACAAATATACCACTATATACCCACAGTACAGTCTGCTGTATGCTGTTTTTTATTACTTTGTGTGTGTGTGTGTGTGTGTGTGTGTGTGTGTGTGTGTGTGTGTGTGTGTGTGTGGTGTGGGGGGGGGGGGGGTGTGTGTGTGTGTGTGCGTGCGTGCGTGTGTGTGTGTG
>JACYXH010000109.1:670000-680000 GCA_026745465.1 Lota lota | reverse complement strand
GTCTAAGATGAAGTGAGGAAGATGAGAAAAGAGAAGGGTAAGCAAGAGACAAATCTATTTTCCTCCTCTCATCTCCCCTTTGAGATTGTCCGCTTGTCTTTTCATCTCTCTTTTCATTCTCTCTCTCTCGTTCTCTTTATCTCTCACTCTCTCCCCTACATCAGACATCATCAAACATTCACAGCTCTGCTTTTAACAGGTTTCATCCCCCCCCTCCCCCCCCGACATCACCACCCAACATCACCCATAACACACATACTCACACAAACACACATACTCAACACAAACACACATACACACACACACACACACACAGATGTGATCTCCTCTGATCAGTGAAGGCTGAGAGGAACTGGAGAGTAGGTAAGAGAACAATGGTGTCAAGGAGATTCAGATTTGTCAGGTACAATACTTTCAAGGGTGTGTGTGTGTGTGTGTGTGTGTGTGTGTGTGTGTGCATGAGCTTGTGCACACCAGTGACCAACCGGTATTCTGAGTTCAGTTTTTTCAGCGAGTATGTGATATGGGACAGATGATGCCCAGTATTGTTTTCCTTTTCTCTCTCTCACACACACACACACACACACACACACTACAGTTCAGGAGTATATGTGAAGACCCTGGCAACGTGATATGAAAGCAGCAGCAAGAAACGCCTCGTACACTAAAAAATCCCGACGGAGAAATTCAATCTGCGTCCACATCTACATCCCTCCGTACAGCTGTGATCTCAGAATAATGATCCTAGCCGTAAATGAACGAGGGGATCTTTTCACAGACAGGTCTTCTGCAGTAGCATTCAGAGTTCAGTGCTTCGTATACCAGGAACCTGATCCAACGTACCCATATCTACAGGTAATCTATCTGATGAAATCTAGGTTTGTTACGCCGAGTGAGATAAGCCCACGTGGCGCTGTAGACGAAGCCTCTCATCCCAAGGCCACAGCCTTCCTGTTCACCTCCAGAGAAGACAAGAAAAAGGACTTAAATAAAGGTGTGACTCAGACACCAAACAGAACGTAAGTCCAGTCAAGTTTATTTTCATTAGTCTTGTGACACCCTCCTTATCTCGTGGGTTTACATTCTGTTTATCCAAAACATTGGACACTCTGATTGGCAGGAATTCTTTGAAAAATTTAACACCGTGGCCATATTCTGAAATCAACTGCTGGCCAGCTGGGGCAAGACTGATGTTCAACGCAAAGCAAAACGTGAATATCAGGATGGTCTGCAGGGATATGTTTCTATCTTTACCATAACGATTGTGTCAACAGGCCAACATTCTGAGACAACAACCATGTGACCCGAAACCCTGGAAAGGGCAAAGAAAAACGACGAAATGTCCAATGAGAATACAGAGGGAAGCTTGTGAAGGGACAGATCTAGGAATGGAAAATGTAATAAATGAAACAAAAAGGCCAGGAAACAGGATGTGAAAATTGGTTTCAGAGAAAGTCCTTCCTTTCCTACACCATGTATTGTAGTGTATATCTGTCTGTGTGTGTGTGTGTGTGTGTATATGTGTGTGTGTGTGTGTCATATGAGCACATGGGTGTGTGCCACTCTGTACATACAATACATGTGTGAATGATATATAAAGTGTCTCCCTGGAATAAGGTGGGACACAATAAACACACACACAAGCACACACATGCTCATCCACAGGTCCACATCCCCTAACTCTCTCTGTCACACACACACATACACCCACCATATGACCATCGGACCAGGATGTGGCTGTGAGCGGAGCAGCTAATGAGACACAATGTGCTCCAGTTCTGTTATGACCCTCGCAGGCACAAGGACAGACGTGCAGAGGACAGGGAGGCCCGGTGGAGCTGCAGGACAAAAGGCGTGAGGAGCAGGGTAGAAGAATAGCCTCTCGCTGTTTGGGAATTCAGAGCATCCGCGCATCGCGTTACACGGCGCTGTCGAGCAGAGGGAGGTCTGACACCCAAAGTAACCCGCAGACACGGATCCATTCACAGGGCCTCCAGTTCGTCGTTGAGGGGGCGGTTCCTTGTAAAAGATGCACAAAAGGTAAGTGCTCTCTGGAATAGTGGGCAAAGAAAGAATGTAACAATAAAGAAAAATAAGGATAAGTACGATTTGTATTTAATTATAAAATAAGAAGAAATTTTTTTTAATACCGTTTTATTTATGGAGATATACAAAAAAAAGGCTGCTACGTCTTAACTGTGTCTGAACTGTGACGTGCCAAACCACTGGTTCCTAACTAGGGCAGAGAGACGGGGAGAGAATGGGTGGGTGGGTGGGCTTCCATCTCCATCACCGGTGTGTGTGGGGGGAGGGTGACTCATTCTAAGCCGTTATGGTCTGTCTGTGTCTGGGTTGATCTCCATCATTCTGACTCTCTCTGTTTCTCTGTCTCTCTGTCTCTATGTCTCTGTCTCTGTCTCTGTCTCTCTCTCTCTCTCTCTCTCTCTCTCTCTCTCTCTCTCTCTCTCTCTCTCTCTCTCTCTCTCTCTCTCTCTCTCTCTCTCTATCTATGTCTCTCTGTCTCTCTCACACTACAGAGAGATACTTTATTATTTGCAAATTGGTTTGCGGCATCATAACATCACAAAAACACACAAATAGACAAACTCATACCCATACTATACTTCACACCTTGCAGTAACCAGGTGTAGACAAAAAGGGAGAAAAGAGGAAGAACAAGCTAAGACCAGGGCAGCTCTTCCCCAGACCAGCTGCATCCTTGTGACCAGGACGGAGAGGTTCAGGTGCACGGGGGTAAGGTGCTAGTGAGTGGTTCGGGTGCACCGGGGGTAAGGTGCTAGTGAGTGGTTCGGGTGCACCGGGGGTAAGGTGCTAGTGAGTGGTTCGGGTGCACCGGGGGTAAGGTGCTAGTCTGGAGGTAAGGTGCTAGTCTAACCCTAACCCTAACCTGTTTGAATACGGAATGGCTTGAGGTACAAATCGAATGTAAATAGGGGGGGGGGGGGGGGGGGGGGGGGGGGTATTGTAGCCCAGATGGAAACAGTTCAAATGAGAGGCAAGGGGGTGGCCTTGGTCTCTTTCTCTCTGTCACCCACTCTGTTTCCTTCTCTGCTCAGACTGTTTGTGTCTCTGTCTTCTTCCCCCTACCTGTCTCCTTTGTCTCTTTCTTTCCATTCTTCTCTCTCACTCTGACCCGCGGGACGGCAATTATTTACTCATCTGCCCTTGCAAGAGCAAGCTGTCACTGTGATAACACAAAATGACCTTCACGCCACCCACACACAACCACACACACACACACACACATCCAAACACACACACACACACACACACACACACACACACACACACACAGGACACCTGAGCATTTATTCTATCGCTTTCATTCCCTTCGTGAAGGACTGATGCTTTCGGTCTGGAAAAGCAGATAAAGAGAGAGATAAGTTACTGAAAGAAAGAAGGAATGAACGACATAACCAACAGTAGAATGAAAGAACGAAAGAAAGAAAGAAAGAAAGTAAGAGAACAAAGAGTGAGAGAACAAAAGGGAAAAAACGAGAGAAGGAACAAGGGAAAGATGCCAGCATCACAGGGAAAACCAGGACAGAATCTCCAACTCTCCTATCGGGCGTGAGATGCACCAATCAGTGTCTTAGATTGAGCGGCAATTACATCGCCTTCTCCAGAGAGAGAGAGGGACAGGGAGCAACAATTTAATCTGGATGTCTGCTCTACTAAAAGCCTTCTAAAGCAGACTATCACTACATACTGCTGCCAGATAGGCTCAATAATGCTTTCTGAGTATCTAAATACAGATAAATACACTACAACGTCAATACTATCATATCAACTATTTATAAGGGTATCAAGATAATTATGTTTGGCTCTGTGTGGCCCTTATTTGTTTGTGTATAAAAGTGCTCTCCTCCCTTATCACTATTTTGCATATGTATTACTGTCATAAAGATACACTGGCTGATATCAAGATGAGCATACACACACACACACACACACACACACACGCACACACGTACACACACACATACACACACACACACACACACACACACACACACACAAATTGGCAGGATACATAAACAATAGATACAGCGTTAAAGGCCCATTGTTGCAACATTACACCCCAGACACCAGAGTCGAAAGCGATATTAATATCTCAAACCTAGAATTGTTTGGTACCACACCAAACAATAACAGTATTAAAGAAAAGAGGATTACCGACCGCTAATACGGCTATTAACAGGACACGTGGTACTACTTGGACATGTGCCAGCAGACAATGAAACAATCTGTACAACAGACTGTATTAGAGATCTTCAGCATCGCCTGCAAAATGCATCTGACGAGAACACACAATGAATCTGGCTGACGGGCGAGTCTGTAGCCGGCCAGACTACAACAATAGTCTCGAATACAAACCTCCGTTTGCACAATGGAGCTCATTTACGCGCACACCTGCATGGGACCCAACAGAGACGGCCGCGGTTTATTCCGATATGGGTGTAGGAACTCGAAGCAATTTTTTTATTTTTATTTTTTTACTTGTGTTCTTCAAATAAACATCCTAAAATAGGACAACATAGGGTAAGGTTGCCTTTTCTGCACACTTACCGGAGATTTCCGTCTGAGGTACCCCATTCAGGGTGAACCCTTTTCCCGTGTAGAACTGGCGGAGGTCGGCGCAGCTTCGGGCTTTGGTGTTCAGGCTGCTGCTGCTGCTGCTGTTACCGCCACCGCTCACCGGGACCGCACACAGGCACAGTACAATCAAAGCGCACGGGGGAAACATTTTAGCCCCCAATAGCTCAACAGTGAGGAATTGCCTTATCCTTATGGTGGCGGGTTGCGTATGAGTCTTCTTTTTGATTTTGTTAAAAAAAAGAAGAAAAACAAACACTGTTGTGAAGCCTACTCTTGAGGTCAGATGCAATTTCGGTAGGCTATCCCTTTAACGCCAACTGGGAAAGCTCTCAAGCTCTCAGCCCTACCAATCATGAAAAAGAAAAATCCAGGAGAAAGGTGAGGGTGCAGAAAGAGCAAAAGTGAATGGACGCGGCAGTCCGTTGTGTGTGCAGGCTGCGCAGCAGGGTGAGAGAGCGGCCACGTCCGTCTAGGGTTGTCAGGAACACCCGCGCCTCTGGCGGTTCTCCAGACACTGGGAGATGTCTTGTTGTGAGGAGAGCAGGTGTAGCTCAGTCCAAGCTGTGAACGTCCCACTCTCGTTCTGCACTCCACTGGTTAGTCCTCATTATCATAGACCCACAACAATGCTCTATAGTCCAAAGCACTATTCATTGCAAAAGGGATGGAAATGAAAAGCAGTAGGCCTAGTTGTAAGATTGTAATTTCCAATCGAAAATGTGTGACTAGGTTGCGGAGCAAATGGGTCTACACTGGCGACAACACTATCAGACAGAGGACTAAGAACAGTGCATTGCTCAGGTCCTCTCTCTCGCTTTCTTTCTGCTTCTCAGTTATTGGTTATCTCTCTCTCCCATCTCTGTATCCCGTGCGAGTTTCACCGATGCGCTTTAACTGCAAAACAACGCCACCTGTCTGCAGTTCCCAAAAGTCAACCAATTAGAAATTGAGATATCGATTAAGACAGAAGTAGAAAAATACTTCATCGTCTGCTTTTTTCATGCAAACGGTATAAATTGATATTTTGTTGCATGTGCAGCAGTCTGCCACTGTGCTGGTGTGATCTGTTCTAATTAATTAATTTGTCTGTTTTTTATTTCTGACATGGCTGGTAAATTGAGCACAGGTAGGATTAGGTGTTTCTGCAATCTCATTTCTTTTTAAGAGATTGCAATATCGCTAGGACCACAGGATGATAAGGCAAAGGGAGAGCAAGAGAGTGCGAGAGAGAGAGAGCAAGAGAGTGTGAGAGAGAGAGAGAGAGAGAGACAATGGAAGAGAAAGAAAGAGGGAGACAAGAACTCTTACTCAGGTGTAATATGAGTAGTTGAGTGAATTGACTCACACGCCCATAGATTCTTTTGGCACCCAACCAGTAAAGAAATTAGAGCTTTGTTACCAGTTTTTTTTTCACACAGATAACAAAGACTACTAAAGCAAGTTCCACCCAAGAGGCAACCCACAAATCAGTCCTGCTCCAGTTCTACCTCCCACCTTAATGTGTTTCAAGTTGTTTCTGACACATTAGCAGGTAATGGGTTCTGCACAAGGACTCCTTCTAGCATCGGAAAGTCATTAGTCATCACCTCCTCCTCCTCCTCCTCAAAGGACCGCACAAGGCCTCCATCTGCTGTCCACTTTTCATGCATTTACCCACTTGCACACGCACACGCACACACACACACACACACACACACACACACACACACACACACACACACACACCATATCCTCGCCAGCAGGGAACATTATCCCCCACACACATACAGATACACTTGCACACACATACACATGCACACACACACACACACACACACACACACACACACACACACACACACACACACACACACACACACACACACACACACACACACACACACACACACCATATCCTCGCCAGCAGGGAACATTATCCCCCACACACATACAGATACACTTGCACACACATACACATGCACACACACACACACACACACACACACACACACACATACACACACGGTCCTCAAATCGCAGGGTGAAACCCTGCGTGTGCATGCAACACCTCTTTGTGTGTGAACACTTGAGAGCGAAGGCCGTAGATCAGCATGGAGAATGAGGACGAGTGCCTGTTTCTTCGTCATACTTTGCATGCCATCCAACAGACATGCCGCACAGGAAGAGAGCTGGTCTTGGTATGGCTGGCTGGCAGGCATCCAGGACAATGTGAGATGCGTTTCAACATGGACACCATGCTATTGGGTTAAGTTCACCAGCAAAAGTTAGGTTACGGTGCACATTTTCCCATGCACACACACACACACACACACACACACACACACACACACACACACACACACACACACACACACACACACACACAGAGATGAGTGCATACACCTAGTTTTGCCTATATGAATGATTCTGGTTTCAAGTGTTACTGGTTTGGACACAAAGTCCCTGCATTTTAGTTGTGTAGAAATAACTCTTTATAGCTTGGATTTCCTCACCTTCCAACTATACATTGAGAAATTCTAGCAGCCTAGCTATCAGGGCTGTGTGAGAGAGCTCCCTCATTATGACCATGCACACTTGGTCTATAGAGACACTTCAACTACAGAATCCCAGGCAAGCCCTAGTTATCTGCAGCTAATAGTGCAGGAAACCATGGGGCATCATTGTTAAACACCATAGTTGGTACACGCGAGAATGATTGTGCCTAATGGGATATTTTGTGTATGCTCATAAAACCCCAACAGCATTGGGGTGTATTGCTTACAGGATGGTGATGCTAATCAATGAGAATTCTTACAAATGTTGACACTTCCACAGTGGACACAAGACATAGTCTGCTGAATGACACAACCGCAGCAGCATTCTCCCCTACGTCCATCGTGCCTGGTTTGCCTTCACCAATCTGAACTGTAATGACACACAATGCCGGTGGACAGATGGAAACAGCATTTTGAGAGTTCATTGAATAAAGTTGGACAAATAGTTTGATAGATAGTAAAAAAAAAAATCCTTTCCTTTGTGCGGTCGGCGAGTGCAAGTTGTGGTGTGAGCAGATGTAATGTTTATCTTTCGAGATGCTGCATTCTGCCATACATCACCTGACGCTTTGAGCACCAACAGCTTATCTATCACTCAAACCGACAAGTCATCGCGCTCGCACACGCTCACAACGACAGGCCGCTGCCGGCAGACAAATACAACTTGTATCACTTGACACCCCCACCCCCTTTTTTTCATTTCCTCTTCCTCCCCACCCTTCCCTTTTTCACTCTTTCAACTTAGCTACTTCAAATGTCTCTGCTTTCTCACCCTTTTGTTGACCTGTCACTCCTTTTCTTCTCTCCCCTCTCTGTATTTCTTTCTATTTGTTTCCTTTTCCCTGTTATATTTGTTATCTAACCTTCCTTCCCTTTGGTTGATCTGTCATTCTTCTTTTTGTCATTGTCTCTCATTCTCTGTGAGTGAGTTGTTGTCTTTATTCAATTATGTCTTTATCCCCCCAGCCCACTTTTCTTCTGCCAGTGAGCCAATCAATGCAGAGTCCCGGACGATGCAGAGTCCCGGACGTCGGCGAGTCCCGGGCGACGGCGAGTCCCGGGCGACGGCGAGTCCCGGGCGACGGCGAGTCCCGGGCGACGCAGGAGTCCCGGACGACGCGGAGTCCCGGGCGACGCAGAGTCCCGGACGATGCAGAGTCCCGGACGACGGCGAGTCCCGGAAGACGCCCATCTGGTCACAGTAATCCCCAGAGGCCAGGGGCTTGTCTGCACTTCCGCAGTCGGACCAAAATAAATACAAATGAAGCGTACTATATACTTAACTTGCCTCGCTAAATATGTGTTACTAAGAATACAAATATACTACTACTACTAATAATAATAATAATAATAAATAATAATAATAACAATGATCATTATTATTACTAATTGGAGTTTGACATAATATTTGACGACCACCCTGACAACGGCAGAGACCCCCCAGGATGGTTTGATTAGGGCGGATTAACACATGGGGTGTCAACGCCGCGTGTGCTAGCAAATGAAAGGTCCCTTCAGCAGGCCAGTGGTATGAGAGGTTTGGCCCAGAGCCCGATCGTTAATCTTATTAGTAGTAAGTAATTAAGTAATGCTGAATTTGAATGACGGATTCCGTGTCCTCTCCTGTTACAAGCGTCAAAAAGTGATGATTTGGTGCTGGGCCCAAATCAAAGTATTTCTGGGAACAGTATTTCCTAGTCACCTTTCTTTTCATAGGATTACATGGAAGTGTGCATGTTACTATCAAATAGGCCTAAGCATCAAATAGTGTGAGAAAAACTTGAAGTAATGTATGAAATAAGCGCATTAACAGATAATGTTCTGAATTGATCATTAAGTAAGCACATAATCCCTGCTATGCATACACCTCAACCAGTTCACACACACTTTTGTGTTTGACAGGATTGGTTACTTTCCTCCAATGAAAAAATACATGTCAAATAATATGAGGGATTTTTTCAAATAACTGCCATAACCATATAATGGTGGTTAGCCACAGCTAGAATCTAGAAAAAATCCAGATCATTTACACCACATTTATTTGATCTTATTCACAACCATTGTTTCACATAAAATGTTGATTTCAGTGAATTACCACATTATATATAGTAGGGAATAGAAATAAAAATAAAATAGAATTTGTTAAACTTTTTCAAATGAGTAAAATCTTGGCGGTTTGGGTACAAACAACTCCTGTAGACCAACCAACAACAGTCTGATAACATTGTGACTAATATACCTGTTTTACTGTGCATTCCCACTGATTCTGAATGACCAAACAGTAAAATAGTCTACACAGTTATTTCATAATGTTTGTTTGTTTATTTGTTCAGACTCACTGAAAAGCAGTATTCCAGGGTTAATTGCATTCATAGAATGATGCTAATGATGCTATGAAGATGGAAAAATGGTGACTAGACAGTTCCAAGTTTGTGACTGAGAATAACTTTCATACAACAAACCATTGCTTGAATATAGAGTTGTACATATAAATATGTGTATTTACATTTGTCTTCAAAAGGTCAGTAGTACTGTGCAAACTATTTTAACAATGTTAAATAAACATGTGTATATATACAAGAGGGTAAGTAGGCTAGGTAATAGGTAATAAAGAAAACAACTGTCCACAGCAGGAATCATGGACAGCTTGTCCTCAGACTGAACAGTTTGTCCTCAGACTGGACAGCTTGTCCTCAAATTGGACAGCTTGTCCTCAGACTGGACAGCTTGTCCTCAGACTGGACAGCTTGTCCTCAGACTGGACAGCTTGTCCTCAAACGGGGCCGTCTGTGTATAAAAAGGTTACTGAATCTCGGTGTGGAGCAGGGTACCCTATGGGCTTACAG
>JACYXH010000109.1:450000-665000 GCA_026745465.1 Lota lota | reverse complement strand
TGTGTGTGTGTGTGTGTGTGTGTGTGTGTGTGTGTGTGTGTGTGTGCATCTGCACACATTTATCTGTCTGTAGCCCTGGTGCAAATAGAGGCAGAGGGAATGTCAGCTATACTTTGATCGGCTCAGTAGAATTAGAATACTTAACCCTCAAGGTGTGTGTGTGTGTGTGTGTGTGTGTGTGTGTGTGTGTGTGTGTGTGTGTGTCAGAGGAAAGAGACGGTGGGTGGTAGAAAACGATGCTGTCATGGTGTTTCATATCAGAGGCCTGTGGTGCAGCGTGCAGAGGTGTCACTATGCCCATCTTCGATGGTCACAAGCACGCGCGCACACACACACGCAGATGATTCAGAGTGACTTTGAAAGCTTCTGTGAGTGTGTGTGTGTGTCCCCTTAAATGTACCCTGGCATTTGCAGCTGAATCAGTAATGAGGATTTCATTACCCCAGCTTCAATTCTCTAGAGGCAACAACACAGACAAACAGATACAGGCACACACACACACACATACACACACACACGCAGACGCACATACACAAACACACACACACACACACACACACTCTCTCAAGCACACACTCATGTGTGCTTCTTATATATTTCTAACTGATTCAAACAGACAAAGAAATAAAGAAAGAAAACTAGCGTTAGAGTTTACTGGCTTTGTGTCTGTCTGTCTGTCTCCATACTTG
Organism: Lota lota; assembly: GCA_026745465.1. Lineage (NCBI taxonomy): Eukaryota > Metazoa > Chordata > Actinopteri > Gadiformes > Lotidae > Lota > Lota lota. Next base: position 664,311 of record JACYXH010000109.1, on the reverse strand, counting down.
GGTGTTTGTTACTCCAACAAAGTCCACCACAGACCTTCCTGTACAGCTGTCCTGCTGGCACAAAACCAGATCTATTTACGCTTGGTGTTTCAAGTTAAAGGAAATCCACGGGAAATCCCACCATGGTTCATATCCCAGAACCCCAGCATTGTACAATACATCCAATAAATGAAGGGCACAGTGTTGTCTCTGACCCTGTCTCTGTGCTGTGTGTTTGCAGGACGATGTGTGTTGCTGTTAAACATGCAGAAACAAACAACCACAGTACTATGCTTCAAAAGAAGAAAAACATGCCTTTCGAATAATACATTACAGATTTGCTATTTTCCCTGTCTGATGACACAGAATTCCTGGCAGATCTGCAGATATATAAACCAGGCTGCTCTGCAGAGTTCAGAGATGTTGTGAAGTCAGTGATCTAATGTCATCCTTTGAGTTTGCTGTAAGGAGTTTAGTACACATCTCACAAACAGTTTCTGTCGAAAGCCTCTCCATATTCCCTATTCCATATTCCATAACAACTCCAGGCCACAAACCAGATCCACTAGCATTCCAGGCTTGTGGATCTCTTCAAGGATGTATCCAGTTGCTTGAAATCGGCAACCTCGCCGCTCCTGATTTCTACACACTAGACCTTCAAGCATGTGTTTAACCTGCTCCTTCTGACCTGGCTCAGACTGTTCCTGGCAGCTCGAAAAGCAATAATGCAGAACTGCAGAACTTAAAAAAAAAAAAGAAGGTATAATTGAATGCTGAGAACTGTACGTATATACACTGCAATATACTGCAATACATCACTGGGAAGTTTTTGTAATATTTTATTATCCTTTTGCAAATATGCAAACTAAAAAGTGCACATGTATTCAGCACAGGTGTGCACTGCCAATCCAAAATGAATTTCCAATCAAATAAGTACTCATCTATGATCCTCATTATCACACACACATTGTCTTGTTATTGAGTATACCCCCATCATTCCTGGAATGATGTAAGAGGAATGCGCAGCCAAATAGGACTACCATTAATAAAGCTACATTTTATTATAACTATTCTGGGTGTCCGGAGACACTAAGGTTAATGGCAAAAAAAAGAGGAAATAATGATTGGTCAACAGCCAATCGGCATTCATCTGCAGATTGGCTGTTGGATGCTCCTTTGAACAGTGGGATGGGTAAACAAAGCAAGGTCAAACGGGGCTCGGCGCGGTCCTCCAGAGATGCTGTGAGATTAATCATTAATATGAAATCGACCGGCAAACACACTGAAGACTGACAGGTGACCAGCAGGACATGAAAGGGAGAGGACACTGTGTGTGTGTATGTGTGTGTGTGTGTGTGTGTGTGTGTGTATATGTGTGTGTGTGTGTGTGTGTGTGTGTGTGTGAGTGCGTGCGTGCGTGCGTGCGTGCGTGCGTGCGTGCGTGCGTGCGTGCGTGCGTGCGTGCGTGCGTGCGTGCGTGCGTGCGTGCGTGCGTGCGCGCGTGTGTGTGTGTGACGGTGTACATTAATAGCAAGCACGTGTAGCTGGTCATACCTTGTATTTGCCTATTCACAAGATATTCCATGCACAGATTATTTCTTTTAAATATATTTTCAGCATGAATACCCCTTACACCATACTAAGCCAAAGAAAGAAACAGAAAGGGAGGTAAAGAGAGATGGAGGGAGACAGAGAGAGAGCATGAAAGAGCATAGTAAATGTTTAATTATTTACTGAGCCCCATCACTTCCCCAGGGATCTACCATTCTATCTCTACTGCCTATTAACCATCACCACATGCTGGCTATAGACCACGTGCTCCCACACCCAAGTACAAACACACACGCGCGTCAGGGAAGGCATGCAAAGACACACAAACGCGCACACACACCACACACACAAACACATACATACAAACACACACAGACACACACACACACACACACACACACACACAAACACACACATGCATACACACACACACAAACACACAAACACACACATGCATACACACACACACATACATACATACAAACACAGACACACACACACACACACAAGGATACCATTAAATATTAGGCCCCATTTGTGTACACATACGCGGGTGATGTCAATAAAACCCACCAATAGCACGGTGGGTTTTTATCCAGTCTGTTTGTTATTGGGTCTATCCAAGTCTTGCTCAAGGAGAAGCCTCTCTTTGAAAAATCACGAGCGCTGATTTGTTGCAGGAAGAGAACACTGGAAACGTGACTGAAGGTTGAAGAGTGGAGTGCTGGCAAGAGATTGTTGTGTCGGATTACAGAAAGTGTAGCTCACTGATATCTAAAAGATTTCGGTGAAGGAGGATTGAGATTTGTAATGACAATCGGGGGGAAAAAACGAGAATTCAGAGCGAGACCTCTACTTGAGCGAGACTATAACAAACAGACCGGATCAAGCAAAGGGTAAAGGAAAAAGTCATCGGTTATCGGTAATAACAATCTGAGCCTGTCAGTGGCAGAAACCAGCACTTTTAGAGGACGTACATTTGTGAGGCATTTGTGCCCATAAAGGGTCACATTGCAGCCCAGTTTCGCTGCGGCAATGGCTGAGGTGTTCGGTGAATACTGGCCCAATTTAATACATAAAAAAATGTCGCATTAGTGACTTAGACCCAAGATGACGGGGAAATAGCTAGGGTCACGGTTGAAAAATTATCCTTTGAGTTTGGACTTCTTCGGGGACTCACATAGCAGGACTTGTGCGAGTCTGAGCCAAACACAAGGAACTAGGCCAGGGGATCAAATCAAATCTGAGAGCATTGTGCAACAGAATAATCCAAATACGGAACTAAAAGTCTGTATGAACAGATTCGCAGAGACCATTGTGTAAGCCTTCACTTTTGATCGTTCATGACTTCCACGTAAAAGCATGCCCCCATAGATTCCTTTCGTTGAACAATCCTTTGCTTCCCATTGTCGGTGGATTCTGATGCAACATACAACCTTCCAGTCCAGCTGCACCACGACAAGGGCTGGCCTCTAGGTTGTGCTGTGATACACAGAGGGACAAGTTAGGAGATAACCAGAGCAAAGTGTGTGGGATCATTGCTGCTGGATCTCCAGGACAGCCATGGAGCTACCAGGCTACATCATCACCCCACCCCCACCAGCCTAACTGACCCCCATCCAAGTGTCACACCCCGCAATATCTGTTTCCGCCCTGTCCTCATCAGAGGGTCCTATGGGATGGCAGACCACACGGTAACCATGGTTACTGGAATTTAGTGGCCCCTTGCCAATGTACACACACACACACGTGTTTCATGTAGATGATTGCACACACACACACACACACACACACACACACACACACACACACATAGCACACATACATGCACACAAGTATACACACAAACACACACACACAAACACACACACGATGCATGTTTTTCTCCACTAACTGTTCACTCCATTTATAAAATGCTAAAGATCATTGACTTGTCTTTTCGCATTTCACGTACAACTGCTTGCCAGCCTCAATGCAAATGGTGCATTCATGATCATGAATCAGAACGGAACACGCACATTAATATTAGGCCAAAGTACGTAAATATGAATCAGGGTTTCGTGTGTTGAAAGTGTTCCCAAGCGATGGCCCTGATTTCCATTATTTATCATTACATGACCCCAACACAGAAGAGAAGTGAAGAGAAGCGAGGGGGCAAGAAGAAGAAGAAGAGCCGATTACATTTACATTATCGACGCTGCAGACGTCTAGGGAGGAACCACAGCGTTGGGATGGCTGGCAGCACAGGAAATCAATGTGTTTCATCTCGCTGAATTCCATACGAGAGAGTGATATAAGGGAAGGAAGACAAAGAGCGATAGAAGCTCTCCTCACCTGACCATCTCCCACAAAAAAAAAACAACGTAGTGTATGTATAAAAATGTATTTTATATATATATATATATATATATATATATATAAAGTGTACTGTAACTACTGATTGATTAGATACAAATGGGAACAAGAACAGAGGTATATGTCTTCACAGTGGAACATAACTCGTTTACGTATTGCTCCACATAGCCCCTAATGATGAGATGTTTGACCCCCCCCCCCCCCCCCCCCCCCCCCCCCCACCCACACAGCCAGCCAACCTACCCCTCACTCATCCTGGCCATCCCGAGGAGATAAACGGTGACATAAGGTCGAAAGCACAAAACATGAAAAAGAAAAGCTGTCCTTTCCATGTTCATACATATGTATGTTAACATCCTACGTGGAACTTGGGGCTTAGAGGAGCCGCGATTTTAAGCACAGTAACGTAAAATAAGTACACCAATAGGTGCATATTTTGAAGCAAGTAAACAGAATCCGCCATTTCGTTGCGATATCTAACAAAATGGTGCCACGCTCGCAATTGTTTGACAAACCCATCTAAAAAAGACATCTCTGCGGCAGTAAGGGAGAAAAGATACATCCAAGCACGAACACCTGGGGATTTCAATCAATCAAGTGGGATGAAGCCATTCATCATCGGAGCCTGCAGGACTCACAAACGTTTGCCAGCCGTATCCCAGGAAGCTTCAATGTATGCGTGCGCTCAGAAGTATTTCCCTCGTCATGACATGCCCTGCATTACTGTGCATCATGTGAACATAGTAGAATATAGAGCCAAATTTGTATTGATGATGTTTGAAACATTACATTGCAAGAAAAAAAAAATCCATATAATTGTGATTGATTTGACCTAAAAACCAGTTGGTCCAGGTCATAGGCTAATTAGAAGCACAGAAAACACCGGTCATAAGCCAATGAGATCATGGAAAAATGCTTTTGTCGTTGTAGGCTTTCATATTGACAGGTTTATGAACTCCATACATTCAGGATAGATTGTCATCTATCGAGCTTTCCATAGTGCTAATCTCAATGTCACATGAGATTAGTGGGACATTGGCGGACAACGTGTAGCTCAGTTAGTCTTAGTAAAGGGGTCAATTGAAGACGTTAAAGGTGTGTAGGATTTGGTGGCCTCTAGATGTGCGGTTGCACATTGCAACCAACGTTTGTTCAATTGAAAAGCGTGTCCTCTCTAGGGCTGCTTGTCTGTTCTGGGCTGCTGATGAAACATGGCGGTGCAACATGGCATAGCATAGCGTAACCTCTGTGAAAGAGGACCCGCTCCCTATGCAGACATAAAAAGCTCACTAAAGGTGGCAAAAACAAAACAATTCTTATTTTCGTGGGATTCTACACTAATTACAACATACTTATGAATATTATACTCCATTTCTGCCAAGTCCGTTCCGCTAGACGCCACTCAATTCAACACGTCACACCTTTATGCTATCTTTGCTCAAATACAATCGTTTTTTCAACGCATTCAAATGTATTAAGATCATAAGAATTGCATTGGTCAGCATATTATTAACACCGTCAGTTATGGAAATAGTTATATTTCCATAACTGTTTGGCCAGTTATTTTGGCCTTGGTATACAGCCGTATATTATCATTACGTTAATGATAACCACATAAACGATCTCTTGATTTTCCTGCTGGAGCGGTGGGGTGGGGTGGTGGTGGTGGTGGTGGGGGTTGTATGACTCATCCATGTATATTTCCTAATACCACAGCCTCCGCATAGGGATTAATAAATCAAGAGACAAATTCATAATTATAGTTAACCTCTCTTGGCTCACTCGAATCTTCCTCTCTCTCTCGCTGCAGTGTGACCCGGCTGTTATGTCATACATCAGCCAGAGTGATACAACTCTGCTGAGGGCAGCAACAACGACAAAAATGACATAGACGGCGAGGAGTTAGATAGAGAGAGAGAGAGAGAGAGAGAGAGAGAGAGAGAGAGAGATAGAGATAGAGAGAGAGAGAGATGGAGAGGGAGAGAAACAGAGAGAGAGGGAGAGAGAGGGGGAGAGACCGATACATACAATTACCAGTACTATTCTACCCTGGGGATATTTTTCCCCCACTGGCAAGGATAGGGGGTCTGGGTGTGTGTGTGTGTGTGTGTGTGTGTGTGTGTGTGTGTGTGTGTGTGTGTGTGTGTGTGTGTGTGTGTGTGTGTGTGTGTGTGTGTGTGTGTGTGTGTGTGTGTGTGTGTGTGTGTGTGTGTGTGTGTGTGTGTGTGTGTGTGTGTGTGTGTGCGTGTGTGTGCCTGTGTGCTTGTGAGTGACTGAGTGACTTGCCATTTTCCTGTGCAGATCCTTCACAACCATCCTCATCATCACAGTCTTCCCCGCTCCCTAGCTCTCTCTGCCCGGTCCCATCTTCCTCTTCCTCCTCCTGCCTGGCTCTACCTCTGCTGGCCCAGCCGAGCTCCACCAGCAGATCCTAGACAACACACACACACACACACAAACACACACACACATTTGGAAAACAAATCTATATAGGGACATACGATTTTGCACATACTATTAAAAACAAAACTATAACAAACGTATCCAACCGGAAGCAAGCAATATCACTAACATTTCTGGCAATATGACAACCAATATAGGGCAGTAATGCCTCTATTACAGTCAGTTACAGAAGCTTTGCATGTAGAGTGAGTTGCAGTGTATTACCAAGAAAAAATAGGACACGCAGGGCAATCTGCTTTGCATATTTGTGCATGATGCAACCGTGAATGCATAAATGAAATATGTGTGTGCTCCTCAGTCACTAGCATATCACTTCCATATACAAACACAAGCACACAGAGGTCAGAGAGGAGGTTGCAGGTTAATTGAACTCAAACACTAAGGTGCTCTGATAAGCCCTGTCATGGATACTGGGGCACACACACACACACACACACACACACACACACACTGATGCTGTGAAAAAACCTGTTTTGTTTTTTAAAAGAGGACAATGTTAAAAGAGGACAATGTCACTGACAATTTTAATTTTAAACGGGACTAGCTATTGACAGTGTAGTATATCTAACCTTAATAGAGCACTATGACCATTAGGCCTATAAGGTTTCTGTTACAATAAGAAAAGGTGCTTGCTAGTGTTGTCTAGGTTTTTTCTATGTTAGCTTTTAGACCGCAGTATATAGGAACCTCTGTAAGAAATAAACAGCGACCAGAGCAGAGGTTGATGATCTCCAATTTATTCCAGGGAATCTAAGTCTTGCAATGTAATTCACCTCACCCAGTAGAGTCCTCTGTGCGCAGACAGAGTAGACCTTCCTCGCACGAGGTTGGCCGTGGTAGAGGCTGATTTTGACAGTTTGATACAGATACTTTATCAGACACTTTTTCCTCCCACGCAGGGTGAGGCTTTCTTGTTGGTCATTGGTTGTCATAGAGTGGGAGGGGTGTTGCCGGGCAAGACAGACACGTAAGGTCATAGAGGGTCACTTGTTTTTACCAAATGACCCCGGCCGCGACACATTTCCTCAAAACAGTCTAGACATTTAGAGAAGTTACCTCAGGAAGGTTTCGACAGTTTCCTCAAAACTGTCTTGACATTTGTTTATCAGCGGCTGGTTTCGGTCACGTCAACCTGCCCCTATGTCTGGTAGTGACCTTCTGATGTATTCCACTGAGCTTGGTATTTTTCCACTACACTAGCAATGGCATTTGAATGGCCAAAGTGTGACCCAGATATTCTGTGAGATCCGACAGCTACAGCAAACCCAGCAGCAGTAGACACACACCAGCTTTCTTACTGAATATGAGCTACAGAAGTCAGAGCATGGAGACCATACACACAATGTACTAGCGAAACATGCATCGCTAACAAACACAACATGCTAAATATCCTTACCTACCTAGCATGATGTGTATAGACACAACATGCTAATAATACTATACATAGCAGGCTTACATGACTATACAGAACATGTTAAACATGCTGATATACAAAACATGCTAACATGGCTATGAAAAACATATCAAACATGCTTACATGGCTATACACTACATGCTGAAATATGCTGAAATATCATTTCAATAAATGTGGTTTCTACTGGATTGCAGTTTTCGAGTGTTTCCCCAGAAGTTAGGGGTAAAGGTTACATGACCCCATTGACATGCGACCATAAAACTACGAATTCTCTGGGTTTGAATATTGCTGGAAGCATTTGGGATAACGTAAGTACACAACTCAACAACAAGCAGAACATAGGCCTAGTCGTATTTTAAATATGTTTATGCGGACATGTTACACATGATACCTTTAAATCCAAAACATTCGATGTAAATAAGAGGGGAAAAAACTGCTTTATTAATTAGTTGTGTTGATTCTTTACATTTGATCCATCCCTTAGTGCATCCCATGTGCGTACTTTGGGTGGGTGCCCACGAGCAAGCCGGAAGCGCAGTAGATAATGAACAGATGAACAGCAAACAACACACAATTGTGTGGCAGTGAGTTATTTCTATATTTCCACTAAAAACTAAACGAACTATATTTGAGGTTTTCGACTCTTATTCGCGTTGGACAACCTTGATCTTGATGTTGGGAAGTGTGCATTGTTACTGGTGAAAGTGCTTGTGTGTGGCGTTGTGCGCGGGGCTATATGTGCGTGTATGAGCCTGTCCGCCTGTGGGTGTGTCTATGTGGACAATATAACAGAAGCTTCAATGTTTTTAATAAGCATCCAACAGGACTCAGCGGGATAGAAAGATATAATAGGCCTGGGAAAGCAAACCTCGTACATAAATTATTTTGTGTATGATGTGTGTGTGTCTGTTTGCATATGTGTATGTGAGCACACTACGTGCAACTTGTCTGTGTGTGTGTGTGTGTGTGTGTGTGTGTGTGTGTGTGTGTGTGTGTGTGTGTGTGTGTGTGTGTGTGTGTGTGTGTCTGGAGGGTTGCTGACTGGCTGTTTTCTCTATGTAAATATAACATGAATAATGGACTCGGCACTCTGCACAAATAAATTAATAAAAGATCACAAAACAGCCATTCCATGGCCTATATGATCAATCTATCTTTTGTCTGGGCATGCTGCACTTATCACTAAAGTGATACATTTGTTGTCATGACAACTGGCAATTGTTTTTTTTTATGTACAAGTCAATTTAGAGAGAGAGAGAGAGAGAGAGAGAGAGAGAGAGAGAGAGAGAGAGAGAGAGAGAGAGAGAGAGAGAGAGAAGTTCCTCTGTTCACCTCCAACATTATTAAGCTTGGATAATGAATCACAATTATGATGCATCCATGGGTCATTTGGTGAAGCACACGTGGATTATTTTATGACTCGCCTACACAGATCCTTCTTTGGGCTTTACTCCTCTGATAAAGCTGGCAGAATCTGATCTAAATGTCTCAATCCGAATCAGTTCATTTTATTTTGGATTTTATGAGCTACATATAAGCTACAGTCATTTCAAGTCATTTCAAGTTCATTTGCTCATCCAGTCATGAAAGGTGACTTCAACCAGATGAGATACAAGATGAGGCATGCCGGCCTATGTGCATGCAGGTACAACCACACACACACACACACACACACACACACACACACACACACACACACACACACACACACACACACACACACACACACACACACACACACACACACACACACACACACACACACACACACACACACACACACACACACACACACACCACAAGAAGATGCATCCATGATACTGAATGATCAGATCGGGTTGGGTCTCTATCTCTGTTGAACCATAACTTGAGCTTGCTGCAGCTGTGGATTCCTGTCGTTAGCTTTAGCGACGCCTTGTTAGCACCACGAACTGTGACAGTAAGGGATGAGTGCTAAATGAACGCCAACAGGGGGGCAAACACTCACCCTAACCTTGAACCTCTAAGGAAAGGATGAAGGCCTACACGAAGCCAGCGCTGGCACTGCTCAACGCGCGGCAGCACCGTGATGCTAACAGCTGTAAACCAGATTGACTCAATCATTGTGCTGGGGGGAACCGGAGAAAGGAATGCTTTTCGGGTGGGATCTAGTGATAAAATGAATTAGCAGCTAAGAGAGCCCTTTTTGACTGGGCCTTTCATCTCCGTCGCATCAGCACATGGCTTCGCGCACAGTGACAAATCTCCAATAAAAACAGATTATCCATGGAGATCAAGGTCTCGCTGTGCTAAAGATGTGGAACAGTACATGGTGTGGAGTAGCTTTAGGTCATTAACTTAGGCCCGGTGAATAAAGAAGAAACGCTTCACCATGTTTCACCTCTATAAACAGCTGCTGAGTGTTACATCCTGCAGTGCAGCTTTGCACTATTCATTCTTCTTACCTGCTCTGTACTATTGTCATTCCCCGTTATATTATTAACGCCTCTCTGTCTACATCAGCCTGAGGCCCAAACACGGTCTCTATTGACATTGGATTGAATAGGTAACCGTAGGAGAGAAGTATATACTGTATAAACTCTGAAAGGGACTCCTAACCTGTGTCAGCTGCTCCAGCCTCTTTTTCGCCCCCCGCAGGCCAGCGTCGGTATTGCGTACAGCCATCTCCGGGTTCTCTCTCTGGGCTTTGAGACTGCCATCAATCACAGGGCCTGTATAGCTACAAAAACACAAAACACGGAATGAGATATAGACATCATATATGAGTTGAACAAAAATGCAAATCAAACAATTATTACTGCTGAGCCAGACATGACTTGTTATGGCCAAAGGGTGAACTGGATTTCCCCCTGCTCCCCTGCTCGGGAAATAACGCGAAAATGTTTTGCTTGGGAAAATAATGTTGAACTAAACACAGTTTAAAATAAAATATGATAGCCTCATGCATAAAGCATGAGGTATTAATACCTTACATATCTCATTATGTTTCATTCGACATATATCAACTTTGATTATCTGTATTACATCATCTAGTGAGGTTGAAAGCTAAAATGATTGCTTCTTTCAATCTTCTGCACATGAAACTATGCAGAATTGGACGCTGGTGGGAGGAACGCTGGCTTCCATTGAAAACACAGATTGACGCAGACTGGTGAGGATGGTGAGAAAACGAACCACAAGAAAACCCCGGGAGAAAATCATCAAACATATTCCCCTCCACCAATGCAAGCTGGTCCAAAGTACAGAGGTGGTCTGCAAAGTCTGATTACCACATGATTTCTGCAACACACATTGCAAATGAAAGTCAACATTGTGATCTTCCTGATGAATACATTTCTTTGGGGGCGTAATTCCGCTTTTCATACGAGACAGCTTTTCAGAGGTATACTTGGGAGGCTGAGCTCCACGCTTAGGTTACATTTGAATTCCCAAGATGATTGGATGATTGCTGCTGTTTCAGTTAAGTTAAGGTCGATTTGGACTGCAATACGGGATCTACTTCTAAGGCAAAACGCAAAACACATCACATGGGCTAAGGGTCAGGATAGACAGGATCAGACAGGAAATTAATGATCTCAAGCTATCCATGGATTCATGTTAATATGTTAATATGCTAATGAGGCTGTCGATATAGAGGAATGAATGTAACAAGACAAGACAAGAAATGCAGAGAAGAGAAAATAATAGAAGAGAAGTGTGGAAAGGGAAGATTAAGAACATAAGGATAGATAAACCCACACACACATAATTGGTGTGTGTTTGTGTGTGTGTGTGTGTGTGTGTGTGTGTGTGTGTGTGTGTGTGTGTGTGTGTGTGTGTGTGTGTGTGTGTGTGTGAATTCAGGGATCATCCCATGTTCCACATCTGTTGTAGCCACTCAGCTGTCGGTGCTACATCTTTAGTCTTTCATCGCGCAGTCCCTCCCTAATCCTCACAGGACTGGGAATGCCTCATGGGTCCAGTTTATTTCAGCCTTGGTTTCTACTAATTTATCATTGCTCGCCAAATTAGAATAAACGCCCATGGGGACTTTAGAGAAATGGCAGCAAAACTAGAGCAGGGTGAGACAGGGTGACCATAAGACAACCATAAGACAGGGTGGTTGGATTGTGTGCATTTATTGTTTCCTACATTGTAGAATTTTCTTTCAATTAAAATTAAATAACTGTGGATTGACAGAGACAATGGCTAGAATATGCAACATGAATGGCCTTGAACTGAGCGAAGAGCACTTACTTGCTGTATCACATACGTATGCTTACACAGAATACGTGTTCGTTTATGTGAAGGAAACAACAATGGTCAAAATGCAGATTTCTTTTTATATACAGCACCTTTTATTACGATTTTCTTGCTGTGTGTACTGCTGATGCAGGACACGTTTTCATAATGTCCTATTTTATCTGATCCAAAGGCCACTCAAAGTAATCGTAGGGCAATATTTTTCAGTTCATCCAACACCAAGGTTAATAATGCAAAGCAATGTTGTTATTATCATTAATGTCATTTGGTTGTTGTTTTTTTGGGGGGGGGGGGGGGGGGGGGGGGGGGGGGGGGGTTGGGATTAAATGTATCCGGCACCTCTTAACAAGTTCAGAGAGATCGACATCTATGTTTCGTCGATGTAAAACGTCATGGGTGTCAGCCAGGCAACATGCTGCACTATGTCAGCCTTTTCCTGAGTACGACAGCACCTTGTCATTCCACCAACCCAAATAGAAATCGCCTTATTTGTCTGTCTGTCTGTCTGTCTGTCCGTCTCTTTACACGGCTGTCTTTCTGGTGCGCCTGTCCCACAAAATGACTGTTCAGAGAGTGTGGAGGCCGAGATGAGATCCAGATGACAGAGAGAGAGAGAGAGAGAGAGAGAGAGAGAGAGAGAGAGAGAGAGAGAGAGAGAGAGAGAGAGAGAGAGAGAGAGAGAGAGAGAGAGAGAGAGAGGGAGAGAGAGAGAGAGTGTGTATATCTGGGTGACGTTTTCGTAAGATCTGGGGTAGGATACAGCATAAATCACCACCCCACAATGGCAATACCTCCCTGATGTTGCACAGGCTCCCTGGACCAGTTCCGACGGTAACACACACGCCCACACATGCACATAAAACAAACACATGCATAGATGAACACAGGCATGCATATTAACATACTGCACAAACACCTACACAAAAATCTATTCTGCTTGTTTAGCCCTGCAGGTAGTATTTGAAAGGTTTTACCAGCATGCATGCCAACGACATGCACGAACACACACACACACACACACACACACACACACACACACACACAATAAGCTAACGTTCCAGAGATAGTGATCTGAAATGAGGGAGGAGTATGTGATTATTTCAACTGTAAATCTAGCCTCATTCCTGAGGACCTATTTACATAGCTATGTTACACACTCACACACACACACTGCACTTTTTTATTTTCACTCTCTTGCTTTCTCTCTCTCTCTCTCTCTCTCTCTCTCTCTCTCTCTCTCTCTCAATGAAATTACATTTAAAAAAGCTGAATTAGCATGGGAAAAAAACCTTTACATTGCCAAAGCAGGTAAAATTAAGCCAAAAGAAAAATGGGAATTAAGTCAAACATAAAAAGTTTAATACAAAATATATATATATATACATATCAAAAAGTCGAAAATTAAATACTAAATATATAAAAAGTCAAATATGGAATAATAAGTATAAAATATCTGCTATAAACAGATAATAAGTAAAGATACACTGTACATACACTGTATTTACAGTGTGGGGGACATCATTGTGTGCAATCATTGTGAACAGACAGAAATAGTGCCGTTTCATGTCTACAAAGACGTGCTAGCGATTAAAGTCCAGTGGGATGCATCTGTTTATGGGGGAGTTTGAGGTCCTTCTCTCACCACAACAGGTGACGAATTATGCTGCTGTGATCGCACATTGTTGTATTTCTCGCAACAGATACGGCGGTTTGTTAGCATCTGGGGTGTTTTCAAAGGCCTTGCATGTCTGTGCAGTCTGTGGGAAGTGTGTTTTCCTGGTGTCTTGGTCTGACTCAAGACAGTGCTCAGTGTCCAGTTGGTTTTGTGTGCAGTGGGTGCACAGTCTGTCTTCTGTTAGGAGCCAGGTCTGTCTGTGGCGTCCCCATCTCGATGAACAGGCTGTGTTCACTGAGTCTGTACCTGGTCAGGGATTTTCTTTGTTTCGGGTCAGTCACGGTGGTCAGGTATTCTGCAAGTGTGTATTCTCTGTTTAGGGACAGAGTTAGCATGGCAATTTACTCAGATTTTTGGTGGATTCCTTCCAATGTGCCAAATAGTTTTCTTTTTGTTTTCTTATAACTTGGTTTTGCCTGCTGGGGAAGGTAGTCGTGTTGTGGACAGAGTTCCAGGACCAGCTGGCTAAGCGGACTCTTTTCTGGATGTAACTCTCTGTGGGTGAGGGTCTTGCTGTGCAGCGTGTTGCTGTCACTTTCCTCAGGTGGTGAAAACATTTTTGCGCGCTCTTCTGGATTTTAATAATAATTGGACATCGTCCTGATTCTGCTCTGCAGGCATTATTCGCTGTTTTCCTTTTGGACCCTGAGACTCGATTTGCAGAGTTCCGCATGTACAGTTTCAATTTGATGTTTTTCCGATTTTATAAAATCTTGGTTAGCAAGTGGACCCCAGGACTCTCAGCCCTAGAGACGCAATGGGTTCTATAAAGGCCTCAAGAATTTTAAGCCAGCTCTGAATTGGGATGTCTACTTTGATGTTTCCTTTTATGGCATAAAAGGCCCTCCTTGCCTTGTCTCTCAAGTCATTAACGACTTTGTTGAAGTTTCCTGTGGTGTACATTTTTATGCCGAGGTAGGTATCGTTTTTTTTGTTTGCTCTAGAGCAACAGTGTTGAGGTGGAATTTGTATTTGTGGAGGCTGGGTCTTTCTTCAAATGTTATTAGTTTATTACTAAGGTTCACTGTAAAGGCCCAGGTTTGAGAGCAACTGTGCAGAAGAAATAGGCGCTGATTCAGGCCTTCTTTGGTTAGGGACAGCAGCACTAGGTCATCTGCAAACAGCAAACATTTGATTTCGGTGTCTAGTAGTGTTATGCCGGGTGCTGCAGACTGGGACTCAAGCTGCTTCTTTCACCCTGTGTGGAAAGAAGTCCTGTGTTTCTTTCCTATCTTAACTAGATATTTGTTGTTTGTGTATGAATCCCATCACCTTATACAGTTTATTTCTTATCCTATTTATTGTTATCTCTGTATTTGTATTTGGTGATGTATTCGATATACATTACATATAACATATGTCACATACCAAAATTTGGAGCACTTGCCCGTAGTTCAGATCACTGAAGATAATGGATCAATGTTGCCCTCTTGTGGCCACAAACATATTATAAAAGTTGAGGAACTTTACATTTAGGTCTGTGTGGCTCAATTACTACAGATAGTTCAGATGACAACATATGGAGCGATTGGAATTAATCAGCAGTTTCAGCTATCCTCAAAATCAATAACAGTTCAGCACACCACATCAATTATTTGTCTAACACACTTTGGTCTTATCTACTTTTTACTTACACGCACACACACACACACACACACACACACACACACACACACACACACACACACACACACACACACACACACACACACACACACATTCACACACACACACACACACACACACACACACAAACACACAAACACACACACACAAATGCACATATACAAGGGAAGTGGGTCAGGGGGCTGGCTGAATGGGTCGTGAATAGAAGAGTGAATACACAGATGAGTGGATGAATGGCTGGATAGACTTGCATGGAAGACAGAGACAAGAAAGAAAACGATGCACAGTGGTAGTGCTGCCCAGTAATAGTTGACCAACCGTTAGTCGATAAGAAGAGGACTGCCAAGTTTTAAGCCATGGATGGTCACAGGAAAGAACAAAAAAGATGTGCCTTGCAAAATAAGATCAAAACCTAAATGGTTGGCCCGTGTATGAAAAGGGTACAGGAAGCGATGAACACAGGAAGTGGCCACAGACCGACATTAGCAGTTATCTCGAGATAGCAGGCTATGTCAGGCAGATCAAAGGACTACCCCAAGATGTTGACCTTTGAGTTTGAGTTGACCTGCAAACTCTGCAGGCAAACATTCGCCAATCATTCGACAACCTCAAACATGAGTTATCATTTGAAACATTTAAGAGGCCCACCTCTAGCCACTCGAACGTTATGAAAGCCTAGATAATATGTGCTCCTTGCGAGTTGTTCCGACACACTCAGAATCATTTTGCCAGTGGCAACAGGCAGCTCGCTTCGTGCGTGCGCTCGTAAAATGTATATTTTAAAAGCTCATTGTCAGGGTTTTGTATTTGTATGTAATGTAGCACAGTGTTAGAAATGTTACTTCTAACTTTCTTTCACAGACCTGGAACTCAAACCATTTTCTGATGCCCCAACAAAATGTATAACTTTGTATGGGACGCGATATTGCGTGGAGCAAGGGATTGTGGGAAGGATCGCGTATGGGCGGGGGCCTGCGGCACAAAAGGGGCGGGACAACATTTTAACTTTATGCAGATGAGCGTGTAGTGTCTTTGCTTGCATTACTTCAGGTCAGCGTTGTAGTGCAAAAATCCCTCCCTTATGTTGCTATTTTGCACTTTTATGTGCAATAAGCAGCCCATTTGGTACTGTATGTACTATTTTTGGTCTTCCATCTAGTGTTGTCAAAATGCGGAGTCTCCCTCCGCATTGAGAATCAGCTCTGCATGAGTCGTGATTGATAAGAACAACACAGAGAACCGTTGCTCCGGAAATAGTAACTGCCAACTGCGGGTTTTTCACGCGTGGGGTTTCGAAAGCTCTTGATGACAACGATGTTTGTACCCCTGAAGTCCAGGGTTGGGAACCACTGGTGGAGCAGGAGGTCGGCTACAGCCAAACGGGGACTTTACAATCCATGGCCACGCATGGACAGTCTGCACACTTCACGCACGGCGCACAACGCCATGTACACTGGAGGCTATAGTCTAGGTTATTTGTGTGTGTGTGTGTGTGTGTGTGTGTGTGTGTGTGTGTGTGTGTGTGTGTGTGTGTGTGTGCTTGTGTGTTCGTGTGCTTGTGTGTGTGTGTGTGTGTGTGTGTGCTTGTGTGTGTGTGTGTGTGTGTGATTGTGTGTGTGCTTCTGTGTGTGTGTGTGTGCTTGTGTAGGCCCCACATATACCTTCTGTTGCCAGATAAAGTTGCCTATCTACAATCTATCACCATGTGATTAGAGAGTTTCGAGAACATAAAATTAACTCCTTTTAAAACAAACTCTTAAGCCTTGGGAACTCAGTTGCCCACAACCCTGGGAGTTGTGGGCAACTGGGCAAATGATCAGGCCCACAAACACACACACACACACACACACACACACACACACACAGCGACACACATAAAAGCAGTTGATGATCTCTAACCACCATTCTCTAATTCCAAGTCTCAATGTCAAGTTACATCGAGCGATCAAAAACATTCCGTTGTAAAGTAAAGTAAATCTGCCACATGCGTCCTAAAACCATGGCTCTAACCCTCCTGTGCCAAATCCAATTCAATCGGAACCATTTATGTTGACCTTAAAGGTGCTGTAGGTAAGATATAAGAGCTATACATGAATACGTGACATTTGGTGGAAAGGACATAACTATCAATCAGATATTGAAAATATCTGTATGAGACAATTTAGATTTGTCTCATATAGCTGCTGGCAAATTTCTGACCAATCAGGACATCTCTTCCATGATTGGTTAGGGGAATCCATCTTAACCGTCACTCACAGCTGTGTGATGAAACACAGAATTCTCAATGACAGAGGGAGGGAGGGAGGGAGGGAGGAGGGAGGGAGGGAACAAGCAAAGAGGGCAGGGTCTTTTTTTTTTCTCGAAATCTTGCCCTCACTTTTCTGCGCTCTCTCTTTACAACTCTCAAATCACCTTTGACCTTACAGGGAACTGAAATGTACACTTGAAAGCCCATGCAAAGGAAAAAGGTCTCCAAAAGATAGCGAAAACATAAATGACACACCTTTCTACAACATCCCGCCCACTCCAGCAGGTGTGCTGGTCCACCTCTATCTCACTCTCACACAACATCTCCGGCAGCTCTGAGAAAAACCACTGGTACCGTTGGATAGAGCCCTCAAACTCCCTGAAAAAGACACAAAAAGAGGAAAAGAGACTTCAAGTGAGTGATACTCTCAGTCTGACACCATCAGTGCTTTTTAAAATTGCATAGAAACTTTGTTAAAATATTGCCTGTTGGACTCGCTTTTCTCTGATAGTTGGAATGGATTTAGTTAAATATAGCATGTCAATTTATTCTGTGCTTTTAAATGTTTGTTCATTCTTTGTATAGTTGAACACTCCTAAATTACATGTGTACATTCCTAATTTGTAACATATCTCATGTGCCATTCTCAAAAACAATCTTGCCTGGTTGACACTTGAGACAGATACAGTAATCTGAAAGTACTATACTGCAGCAGATAATGGGCCATTTCAAAAGATCATAGTCCAATCAATTTGTAAACTCTAAACTAAATAGGTTTAGATGATATAGCTCGATGGTCACGAAACCATTCATCCTTCCTTCAATGTCATTAACTGAACTTCATTCCAACTTAAAGACAATACCTGGACAGTTTCTTCAGGCTTTGAAGCTTTTCACCTCTGGAACCTTTAAGAGGCAGGGACCTAGTGGGACAGATAAACACACACATATATATATATATATAATATATACTAAATAATTAACAGTTACATGAGTTACATAAACATGCCAACATAATTCATTGAACTGTTATTCTACCTTGCCAAGTGTAAAGCTGACACTGACACAAACAAACAAACACACAGAAACACACCTTCTGGGGGCCAGCTGGACGCCCTGGAGGATTTCGGGGCCAAGCGAAGGAGCCCGGGACGAGGTCATTGACTTGACCCCAAATATCAAGGAGGCTGGTTCAGCTGGAGCAGCGTCTATCTGCTGAACACACACCTTCTCCACCTGAGAGAAAATTATTTTTCTGAATTTATATATATATATATATATATATATATATATATATATATATATATATATATATATATATATACTGCTCAAAAAAATAAAGGGAACACTTAAACAACACAATGTAACTCCAAGTGTTCCCTTTATTTTTTTGAGCAGTATATATATATGTGTGTGTGTGTCTGTGTGAGTGTGAGTGTGAGTGTGTGTGTGTGTGTGTGTGTGTGTGTGTGTGTGCATGTGTGTTCCAGAGTGCTCTGAGGGACCTACTCTCAGTCTTCAATGTTCTACAGAATTTGGTTCGCAACTCTATTGCTTTTTCCAACACTGTGTGCATGTGTGGGTGTGTGCGTGTGTGTGTGTGTGTATGTGTGTGTGTGTGTTTGTCATCTATTTGTCAAGAGATTAGCCACAGAAACTTTCTCATCACTCTTTCTCGGGTTGCATTCTGGGTATTGGTTGTCCAGCCAACGACACTCTTTGTCAAACACTGAATCTGTATTCTCACACACACACACACACACACACACACACACACACACACACACACACACACACACACACACGCACACACTTAGGGAACCCCTAAATTCTCTAAGTAAGAACGTGTTTTTAGGAAGACCCCAGCTCCTGGAAGACTTAAGACTACTGGAAAGACTTGATGTCTTCCTTCTTACTGCCAGGCCCCTAACAAAAAGACTTGACAACCGTCAGCTATTTGGAAGACAGTATTAGTAGTTTCATAATGAGATAATAGTTTTTTAATTATCCATTTTTTCCGAATCATATTAGTTCAGTTTTAAATAAACACCAGAAGTAAAATATCGGCAATCTGACCTATTATCAGTTACCATCCTGTATGCAAAGTTTCTTTCTTCCTTTCTTCCTTCATTCGTCCCCCTCTCTCCTCCCTTCTCTCTGACCCGGTGAGTACCTCTCCAGCCGCCCGCCTCCACTTACTGTGGCTGTGATGCGCGGCCCATGCAACTGGGCGTGCAGTATGGCATCGTTGACCTGGTTCCTCACTGACAGCAGCGCCAGCTCCATGGTGTTGGTGCCACTGCTAGCAGCTAGCATAGCGGCTAACCGTTGGAGCAGTGTCACTGTGCTGGCCCAGGGGCCGCCCAGCTCAGACAGACCCACCTAGACACACAGCGGAATGAAGGGACAGAGAGATACGTTATTGCATATCTGTGAACAGAAAAGCGTTTAGTAGTTATTTACGCTAGGTATCCTATCCTGCCTCATTCTTAGGAATGTGACCAAAAAACCCAAAGCTTTATTTGTTTTTTCAAAAGGGCGTGACAAGTGTTGCTTGTTTCTGTGGGAAATAACTTTGCTATTCTAATGCATTCTTAGTTTGCGATACGGCTGTTAGACACATCAGTTTGCTCCTTTCAAGATCTGAGCGCACGGAAACATATGTCGCTGCACATGTATGTTTACCAACTACTTTGAATTCAATTTCAATTCAAATTCAATTCAATTCAATTCAATTCAATTCAATTCAATTCAATTTTATTTATATAGCCCTTAATCACAGGTACAGTCTCAAAGGGCTTAACAGGCCATATATGTATAACATACATACAAGCAAAACAGTTTAAATCATTTAGTTAATAAAAATAAGTGTAAAAGAAATATAAAATATAATATACTTTGGCGTGGATAATCAACAACAGTACAAACACAGCGTGTCCTGTCTCAGCAGCGCAGGACATCAGAGTGAAGCATTCCTCTCAGTAGTCATTTATCACTAAGAACCTTCCCTGTGACGGTCTCCCTGACGTGCACAAACACTCCATCCCAGCCATGCCTCTAAAGCACCAGACAGTGGATCTGAGCGGTGTCTGTTCCACCATTGTGTCTCAAGAGCTTAATGAGCATGGTTTGCAATGGTGGCCGTTACAAGCGATTGGGGGTCGGCTGCTGTTGACATACACACACACACACACACATACACACGCACACACACAAGTACACACGCACACACACACACACACATTCACACGTACACACATTCACACGCACACACAGGCACGCACACACACACATACACACACACACACATACACACACACATACACACACACATACACACACATACACACACACACACATACACACGCACACATAGACACACGCATACACACACACACATGCACACACACACACACGCACACCCCCACACACACCCACACAAACAGACACACACGCATGTCTGCTGTTATGCTCACAGTTCACAATGAGATGAAAATAGATCCATAAATAATACAATTGGAAAGGAATGACATTTTACCAATACAATTAGAGAGATATTTATATGGCAAGTGTTTTTATTTTTATTTTTATGGGGAATATCAGGTGCGCTTGTTGCATCCTGTTGTCCTTCCAGCGTGTTAACCACAACATCTGGCAGTACGTAGATAACCCAGTGCCATGACTCACCAGGCATCCTCTCATGGTGTTGACACACAAGCCGTTGCAGGGGCGAATCAGCGTCAGCCCCCTGCAGTGAGAGCAGTACTGCATCCGCACTAGGCCCCGCCCACACTCCCTGCCCAACACCACCTTGTCCGTAGCGTTCACTACCTCTCCGGCCAATCCCAGCAGCCGGCTCAGCGCTCGGCCGGGCTCCAGGGCGCGTGATAGGCTGCCGATCAACAGCCGTGGGTGGGGCCCGAACGGGCTGACATCCTGCCTGGTCATGCGCAGGCACTCGTCCTGATTGGTGGAGGGGTAGGGGGAGAGGGGCGTAGTGTGGCCCATCCCCGGGTTGAGCAGGCGACGATAGACCAACGGGAAGAGGTCATCGTAGAAGCGGCGTACCGCGAGCTCCAGTGAGATGCCGGCGTCTCCAGAGAGGTGCAGTTCGATGTCCTGAAACAGCCGAGACACTAGGGGGCGACAGTCCGAGGACAGAGCGGAGTAGGCACTGTCCAACAGCGTACTGGTCAAGTTCGACGTGAAGGAGGCCAGCGACATGAAGGTCTCTGGAATAGGTAAGAAAGAAGAGACCGAAATTTGTATTAAATTGTACACTCTTCCAAAATACACACTGATATTTGCAATAGGAAGCTATGAATGGCCTCATTTAGAGTTTTTTGAAGGATTATCTGGTTTTCGTGTCACGTCGACAATTTGCAATAGAAAAACATCCATCTTGTTTGTCTGTCAGCTGACCATCCATTCCAAATGTCTGTCATGTTGGCCTTGTCAACCTTGATGTCAACTCGAGGCCAACCAGCAGTTCCAGCCAAAATAGCCCACAACCAAATCCCAACACTATTTTTCAGCCATAGCCAGATAGCAATATGTGGTGTGTGTATGTGTGTCTGTGTGTGTGTTTATGTGCATGTGTGTGTGTATGTGTGTGTGTGTGTGTGTGTGTGTGTGTGTGTGTGTGTGTGTGTGTGTGTGTGTGTGTGTGTGTGCATGTGCATGCATGTACCCTTGTCCACATGTGTGAAAGTTGTTTACTGTAAAGTGTGATGTCATTCTGATGGCATTTTGACAGACAGGGGAGAGACAGCTGGAGGAAGGAGA
This sequence comes from Lota lota, assembly GCA_026745465.1. Classification (NCBI taxonomy): domain Eukaryota; kingdom Metazoa; phylum Chordata; class Actinopteri; order Gadiformes; family Lotidae; genus Lota; species Lota lota. The sequence continues at coordinate 641,973 of JACYXH010000109.1, read as the reverse complement.
GTGAGACAGAGAGAGAAAGAGAGAGAGAGCGAGAGAGAGAAAGAGAGCGAGCGAGAGAGGATTAAACACCAAAGCCAACTTCTTTCAGAGGCCTATCTCTCTGTGACAGCGACAGCGTCCATCGTTAAGCCATTGCTTGCGTGTTTCTGACGTATCTGTGCACGTATCCGTGCATACGTGCACAGATACGTGCACAGATTCGTATGCACGGATACGTGCATACGTAGCGACACTGCTGCCAAAATGTTTCCGTGTTCCCCTCTGCTGTCATGTCATGTCAAATGCAACCTTCAACAAGGCAAGGGTTTATGTCAACAACAAGAAAAAGAAAATCACCGAAAGTAAGTGTACAAAGCAAACCAGGGCAAGGCCACTCGAGGTAGATTTACATATCTCACCCCACATTAATTCTCATGTCAGAATAGACAACAGAAGGATGAAGTCTAACATGGCGGAGGGATGGAGAAGTTTAGGGATATTCAAAGGGGGTGTCAGGAGTGGGGGGGAGAAAGGCGAAAGCCAGAAGAATGCTGATGCAGATGAGGGACAACTACGGGCTCAATGGTCTAAGCCCAGGGATTGAAGCACTGCTTGGTATGTGTGTTTGTGTGTGTGTGTTTGTGTCTTTGTGCGTGTGTGCGTGCGTGTGTGTGCCTGTGTGTGTGTGTGTGTGAACGCTATTGTCTGTGTGTGTTCACTTTTAAATGCTGCATTAATGGGGAAAGCATCGAGTGACATAGCTGAGATTATTTTGGGGGTCATGTGATTAGCTTCTCCCACTTTGTGATTGGTCAACAAATGCGGCTCGGGTGTGCAGAGGCATGGGGGACTTAAATACATATTTAAACAAGCATGCGTGCACGCGCACACGCACACACACACACACACACACACACACTCACACACACATAAACACATACACACACATACACACACACCTTGACCATGGTAGCCAGAGTCATGTTAAGGGTAAGTGGAGTCTGTTTGGGGATGGCATTGCAGTACAGCCCCACTGGGCATGTCTGTGTGTCTTCGACTCAGCTCCCTTCAGTAAACACGGTGCTTCCACGAGGGACCAGGAAGGCTTTCGGAAAATTGGCCTCAGCTGTTCGTTTACAACGTTTATTTTATTTCACCGACTATCTATCTATCAAGTTCAGTTAAACGCTTTTGGAATCCACTGAACCTCTCTACTGTGATTGGTCAAAGATGTTGCCCTTCTTCATGTCATTAGGGCTTTTTTTCAGGAACAAAGTGACACATGTCGAGAGTAAATACACTGTGGCTCACAGGGTGTACCGATTTTAGGGCCAGCTTATGTTTACTCACACCAAGTAGCTGTAGAGTTGGACATGTTTTCCATGTCTATTGGCCTTGTCTCATCAACTTTAACCATCAATTATAGGCGCGCACACGCACGCACACACACACACACACACACACACAACTACACTGCTGGTGAATAGTGTTGAAAGACAAGTGGACAAGCAGTGTATTCTTCCTCCTATTCAGGGCAGCCCGTAAGAGACCGGCTGTTGCCCACGGCAACAACATTTTGCCACGGATACGTCCTGAATGTAAACATTCTCCCCCGCTCACACTGTCATTGGTCAGGAACAAAACCTGATTATGGCGCAGACGGAGATAGATAGAGCGAGGGGGACAGAGAGAGAGAGAGAGAGAGAGGGAGAGAAAGGGAGCGGGGAGTTGCAACAAAGTTCTTTTTCCCCCCTCGCGTCCTCAGAGAGCTTGTTGCTCACTCAAAGAGAGCCGTCGGACATCGGCTGTCTGTTTGGCAGCCACCGCGGCGCCATACAAAATAAAAGCGCATCCACTGCCACATAGCACCAGCCCATAACATTCACACCAAAAACACGCATGTCATTCAACATTCAGCGATCATGACCAAGTCAAGTACATATCATTTGTATTTCCCTGAATCCCAGTTAGTCTCGAATGGCTTCACAGGCCCACACTATAAAACAGCCACCGAAGCAGAAGCCCCGAACGGCGAGGGAAAACTGCCCCAACCCAAGGGAGGAACACACAAAATAATCCCTTCTTCCAGGGAAGGTTAGGAGTGCAACAGGTGCCGAATGGGCAGACATGTAATATACATAAAAAAATATGTATTTATAGTAAAGAATATAATTGCTTTTATAATTGTTTATTCAATTAGTGTTAAAGCCACATCTGCATATCCAGCATTATAATTAATCAAAAAGCGTACTGAAGAACAGTTTGTTAAATTTGAAAAAATGATTCTGCCGGTACCTAGATAACATTGAGTGCCTCTCTCGCTCCCCCAGAGCGCATTGACTGCACTTACATAATTGGCTCATTAGCCCATTAAGAGAATGACATCAAAACCTGCAGCAAAACAACTTTTCCTGTGGGCGTCGCTCAATGAAAGTGTTAGTGACAAAGCAATATGCCGCTATTCTAGGATGGAGATGCAGCGGAGTGCTGGGAATAAGCACTTTACAGAGGTTGGTAATTTAATTTAATTGAAGTTAAAATTGACTTTCTAATTTATGACTGTTAATTGTTTCCTCAAAAAAGAGGGTTCTTTTTTATTTAACTTGTGGCCGGAAAGTTACTGATCCATTAATGAAACGGATACATTATATGATGGTGTTTCTTAGAAAAAAGTGCATAGTGCGTGGGTGTGTGCGTAAGGTGCGCATGTGTGTTTGTGTCTTTGTGCGTGTGCATGAGAGGGTTTTCATGCATGTGTCTAAAAAACAACCTCATGTCCAAATGACATTGGATAATAACAACTACTCTGCCAATCAAGAAACACACACACATACACACACACACACACACACACACACACACACAATACACTACACTAACCTTGAAATGCCCTGCTGTGTCCGGCTAGCAGGTATTTGAGCTCAAAGCTGTAGGAGCGGATCCTTTGCTGCGTCTCGGCGCGCACGGCCGTCATGTAACTGTCCTCCATCCTGCTGTTACAGCAGCTGGGACCAGGGTGGCCACACACCACCAAGGGCTCACCTGGGAGGGAGAGAGAGAGAGAGAGAGAGAGAGAGAGAGAGAGAGAGAGAGAGAGAGAGAGAGAGAGAGAGAGAGAGAGAGAGAGAGAGAGAGAGAGAGAGAGAGAGAGAGAGAGAGAGAGAGAGAGAGAGAGAGAGAGAGGAGGGGAGGGAGAGAGAGGGGGGGAGAGGGGGGATATAGAGAGAGAGGGGGGGAGAGAGAGAGCGAGAGGGGGAGAGAAAGAGAAAGAGAGGGGGGGAGAGAGAGCGAGAGGGGGAGAGAGAGAGAAAGAGAGGGGTGGAGAGAGAGAGAGAGAGAGGGAGAGGGGGGGAGAGAGATTGAGAGGGAGAGAGAGAGAGAGAGGGAGAAAGAGAGAGAGGCAGAGAGAGAGGACGAAAGAGAGGTGGGAGAGGGGGGGAGAGAGAGGGAGAGGGAGAGAGAGAGGGAGAGGGAGAGGAGAGAGAGAGAGAGAGAGAGAGAGAGAGAGAGAGAGAGAGAGAGAGAGAGAGAGAGCGAGCAAGATCCAGTGAAGGGTTGATTTTAATTGTTATTCAACAAAAATTGGAATATCTATCCAGACCCATGATACATATAGTCCATAATATAAAGATGTATACAGGTGCGTGGACCATCCTAAAGCCGAATTGAGAACCTGAGAGCCGTTAAAAGGTCCAATATGAAATGCAGACAGATGATATGTTGAGTAGCAACCCAAAGATAACAATTTTATTATCAAAAGCAAAATGGCCAATATAGGCTATTGACCTATATTCAAATAAAACAGTGAATTAAGATTATGCATTCTGGTTTTATTGCCTTTATTATTACAGAATATACATATTTTTTCTTTCTTTCTCCTTTTTTTTGACAGATAATCATGCTTTTTTTGTTCCAGTTAGTTGTTATAGTTTAGGCTAGCCGAAATTATTAATAATGTATTTATTCAAGTAGAGTTCCATTAGGCTAAATGTTTTAAATACACTATCAAAAGTGTTGACAATTTAATGGACAGCTATCGGTTAAATTGGCACCATATTTCTCTAATTTAATTAGATTTTATAAATGTGCACACATTTAAATATGTGCCTATGCACAATATTTGTAATTTTAGCCATAAAGAGTTTCATCAATTGATCAGGCCTACATAAGAAGAATATTCAGATTAAATCCACTATTTATGTTACGTTATCAAGACATCGATCTCTAGTTATCAAGACATAAATCTCTAGTTATCAAGACATAAATCCCTAGTTATCAAAACATAAATCTCTAGTTATCAAGACATAAATCTCTAGTTATCAAGACATAAATCTCTCTAGTTATCAAGACATAAATCTCTAGTTATCAAGACATAAATCTCTCTAGTTATCAAGACATAAATCTAGTTATCAAGACATAAATCTCTAGTTATCAAGACATAAATCTCTAGTTATCAAGACATAAATCTCTCTAGTTATCAAGACATAAATCTCTAGTTATCAAGACATAAATCTCTCTAGTTATCAAGACATAAATCTCTCTAGTTATCAAGACATAAATCTCTAGTTATCAAGACATAAATCTCTCTAGCTATCAAGACATAAATCTCTCTAGTTATCAAGACATAAATCTCTAGTTATCAAGACATAAATCTCTCTAGCTATCAAGACATAAATCTCTCTAGTTATCAAGACATAAATCTCTAGCTATCAAGACATAAATCTCTCTAGTTATCAAGACATAAATCTCTCTAGTTATCAAGACATAAATCTCTCTAGTTATCAAGACATAAATATCTCTCCCAAATGTCTTGGTGTGAGAATTAACTCAAAAGTGCAACATGTGCTTTCAAGTCAACATGTACACATTATAATAGGCCCATTACAGAAGTAATTCTTTCTTCTTTTTTTAATTTTTAATTTTTTTTTTTATTACAGAAGTATATATTTATATATCTAACAAATTCGATATGTATGGGATGTAGGAGTCGGACATACCTGTTTTGGGTCTGTTAGGTACCAGCTCCACCGGTCCTATTTGGCGCATCATGTAAGCCGTCTTCACCTCGAGACAGTCATCTGCATCCGCTCTGCAGCAACACGCAACAAGCATCCAATGGAACAAAATGAACTGCAACAGGTCCGCGCTTTGGAAAGTTGGACGGGACATCGCACCATCCCAATAAGCAGGAAGGGGGAGAAAGGAGTGAGTGCAGTCGTTTTAAGCTGCTGGATGTCCGCTGCCAATGTGATCGCTCATGTGCCCAGAAGATTGCAACCTGGAAATGTTGCCACATCCGTAGATGCGACGAAGAGACTACAGTGTTGCCCCGCAGCGCAGAGTTATGCTTCTCTCTCCGTGACTCTGTCTGCCGCACGTACACGCGAACGCGCACATGCACATGACAGACTTGGACAGAAACGTCGCCCCTGTCTTGCAAACCCACTTCCGATTCGAATGTACTGTATGTATTTATTACATGGATTTTATTGCTTTTTACATCATCGTATGACAAGGTATTCATGCATTGCTATTTTGTTATTTCTCTTTTAAGATCAGCCGACAAAGTGCTAGAACCTTGGCCAAACAACCCAACCGTGTTGAAAAAAAAAACATGACTGAATCCAAGCTAAATCCCCCATCCGAGTCGGCTCGACCAAATGTAACTGATCATGCCACGATCTGGTATGTTTTCGCGCACGGCGCATATTCGGTCCTATACAGGCTTAAAGTACTACGGTAGAAACAGAAGGTTCCCGTCAGGAGGCTCACCTTGAAGGTCCTCCCTAGCCACACCAGGTGACCTCCGGTTAGGCCTCGTCCGGAGCTCCGCGATGTCGATTAGTCGATCCTTGATTACTTTTAGGTCATTTAGGGATTCCGGCACTGACTGTCCCTTCGATTTTTTGTTTGTTGCTTGGTAGAGGAACGAGACGGAATCGGATATCGGTGCAAATAATTATTTCGACTGTCGGGAATGTTACATGTTGAGAAAAATACAATTATACATTAAATAAATAAAATAAGGTATGCCCCGTGTGAGGCTCGAACTCACGACCTTCAGATTATGAGACTGACGCGCTGCCTACTGCGCCAACGAGGCGGCGAAAGTTACATCATTATGTGTTCAATATATAAATGAAATATATAAAACGATTACTATTATTTGTGATATTACCAATTATACAATTGTAGTTGTCGAGCGTTGACGATTGCATGACGACAAGCACCTATTCTTTTTTCTTTGTCCGCATGCAGACTTTACGGCCCCTTTAATTGTCATCTCCCGCGTTGCTGATTTAGCGGAAATGGGAAACGTTCTCTATTTAAGCGCGCCAACAAAGGCTGGGAAGAAACAAGCAGGGCAGGAGTGATTTTCTCGCTTTGCTGTATAGCACATCTGCTATTTCTGTCCTTTGTCGCACACAAACCAACATAACAATGCCAGAGGAAACGTCCGCTGCCTCAAGCTCGGCCAGGTAAGCCGTGTTTCTGAGTTTGAATCAAGGTAATGTTAGCGAGGACTGCACAACAAGGAACATGGACTGTTAGCATGTTTTGCTAACATTAGCGAGGTTGCATGGGTGATTTCAAGTCTCGGTGGAACTTAACCAGTCGTTGTGGCCGTGAGCTCTGGATTGACCGGAACATAGTTCACTGTACAATAAGTGGCTGATTGGTCTTAGTTGGGAGTCGTGTGGGTCATGCTAACGTAGCTTGCTATCAATATGCAAACACTGCCTCAAGACAGCCAATTTGCAGGCTAACGAGTGTGGCATGTCTACGGCTCCCAGTGATGAGTATGTAACGAAGTCGGATTACTTTGCCAGCACTAAAACCAAAACATTGACTCCGTAGCATGGAAGAGAAGCCGTGCTCGTCAACTGTTGCAGACAGGTGTGTATTTGTATATGTTGACGTTTTGAATTTCGTCCACCGGCTCTGCGCTAACGGTACCCTTGCATTAATTTGCCTATGTGAAATTTGTGTGCTGCTGCAGCTCAATTGACGTTACTGAGGAAGCGAAGAAACTGATCGGCACAGGAAACCGTCACCTGGTGATGGGCGACGTTGTCTCAGCGGTCAATGTCTTCCAGGAGGCTTGTGGAATGCTGTAAGGGTTTAAACTGTTGGTATTGATCTGTTTTATGTGTCCATTATAACCATGACATTGCGACTAAATCATGTTTGTTTATTTATGTTCCGTAGGGCTGCTAGGTATGGGGACACTGCTGAGGAGTGTGGCGAGGCCTTCTTCCTTTGTGGGAAGTCTCTACTAGACTTGGCCAGGTTTGTTGGGTGGACTTTGTTTGTGTTGGCGCAAGCCTACATCGACGGCGTGGTCTGTTGCGCACAGACGGTGCGTCCTTCCCCTACAACCCTGATTTGCGCGAGTGTTTCAGGATGGAGAACACTGTCCTTGGTAATGCCCTTGAGGGAGTCCCGGAGTCAGACGAGGAGGAGAAGCCGGAGAGCCAGAACATGGAGAGCGCCAACAACCTTGACGGTTCGTACCGCACGCCTTGCTTTAACATTACAGATCATTGTATAAACGTAAAGCTTTAACAGCGGGTTGATGTAACTAAGTTGTATTTTCAAAGTGGCCCAATTTTATATTTTTCTTCAAATGGTCTTAAGGGTGTGTTTGGCATACTGCCCACTGAGTAAGACCTTCCTCGCGTGTTCTTCCCTGGAGCAGAGAATACCAGGGATGAGCTGCGAAGGCAGGTGTATGAGGCCATGGCCGAAGACGAAACGCCAGCGGGCTCGGATTCCACAGCAGTGTCAAAGGTTGCTGCAGAGTTGGAGTCGGGCAACGCTGTAGCCGTACCCCTAGCGCCTAATGGCAGTGGATCAGGGAAGGGTCCGGGCTCTCCCACCAGTGTTGTTGTGCCTCCTGTCGGCTCGAAGATGAAAAGGCAGGAGGTTGAGCAGGTTCCAGTTGCTCCGGTGATAGGTGAAGGCGACTGTTCCGCTTCTTCTCCTTGCAAGGAGAGCGCTGACGATGACAAGGAGGTGTTTGCTACAGAAGAGGACGAGAACGCTGCTGAGAGCGGAGAAGGCAATATAGCTTTACATGTAGCACACTGTTCGGGTGGAATTGTATGGTTTTTATTCACAGTAATCTGGTGTTAAAAAAAAAAGGGAGCCAGACGGTGGTTTGCGTTTCACATGAGGGAATGGCGGTCTTGATTTATTACTGCATTGGTCCAACTGCCCTATGCTGTATGGTATTACGCACTTGTGCTTGCCCATTTGCAAACATGTACTTATTGTAGTCTCCTGGCTTTCTCAGACGACGACGATGGCGGCGACGACGACGATGATGACGAGGATGAAGCAAATGCTAACGACCCGGTATGTTCTCTCCTTGACTCACGAGGACTTGGGTTTGGGTTTAAATTTGCGCTAGAAAAGATGTCTTCTGTATTTCACAGGAAGATGAGGATGTTGGGAATTTGCAGTTGGCATGGGAGATGCTGGAGGTGGCCAAGTTCATCTACAAAAAGTACGGAGTCCCTGCTAGGCTTCTGTTAAGGGAACTTGCCAATTGAATGACATGCTTGCTGCCTTTATTTATTTTTGCCTTCATTGCCACACGTTGCCAATCTGCATTTCATTCAACAGGAAAGAGAACATGGAGGATCAGCTCATGGCGGCGCAGGCCTACCTCAAACTCGGGGAAGTCAGCGCAGAGTCCGGTAAGCTGAACATGGCAGTTTTCAATTCCCCTTGACACCCTATAGACTTAACTTGTACCCACTATGTTTAAAACCTCACCGCCCACCCCTGTTTCCTAGGTCAGTATTTTTTCAACCTGTGATACTTGGAACTTCTTGCTTTGTTATAGGCAAATTTACTGTAATTGAAAATAAATATTTAGTAAAAGTAACATTATGGCTTTTATGTCGCTTTGTGCATTCAATCATGTTTCCATTGCTCTGTGTTTGCTAAATAAACACACTGGGAGCATAAGCAGCGTTGCTGACTCTTCCCATGGTTTCCCACTGACCATGGCCTTTTTAATAATCCTGTATTAAGGGTGCACTGGCACTCGTTGCTCAGCCACTGCATGTCTTTTACAAATGTTTCAGTTTGCATGAGGTGGTCTGCGACAGGTGTCTCTGCCAATTGAGTTGTAAACCAAGAGTCAAAGGTTGGGAACCACTGTCCTAGGTAACTACCCTCAGGCGCTGGAAGACTTCCAGGAGTGCCTGGCCCTGCAGCTGAAGCACCTGCCCCCCCACAGCCGCCTGCTGGCAGAGAGCAACTACCACTTGGCCATGACACTGTGCTACATGGACGAGTACAGCAGGGCCATTGAACACTACAACAGCGCCATCACTGTCATCGAGAACCGCCTGGGTAAGCGGCCTTATCTGTTCAAGCTCCAGTCCTGCTGGGCTTTGAGCTTAACGTTCTCTCACAAAGAGAGAACTTGTTGAAATGGAGCAAGCTTACTTTGCTGAAAGATGTAGGAAGTGCATGTTGTTATTTCTTGTGCCATGCAGGTTTTTTGACCACCTTGTGTTTTTCAGTTATGCTGCAGAAGGTGATAGATGCTGCAATGGGAGCTGAAGCTGCAGATGAGAAGACTGAGCAGGAGGAACTGAGGCAGCTGCTGCCGGACATCACTGAGAAGGTTGCGGACGCCAAGGAGAGCCAGAGAACGGCCAGTCTGGACATTAAGCAGACAGTGGTGGGTAGATGTCTGAACACTGTGTGCCCTTTTGGCATTTGTTTCCTGTTGCCGACTCTTCAGCTTTATTAAATGGGAGTTAACTGGTTTACACAATTGTTTATCGACCTACTCGTTTCTTGTATCTGTTAAAAGTGTATTCTCAAAAGTCAGACTTTAGATCACTAATCTAGTCTGATTGCAGAACAGCTCAAATCTGGTTTACCTCCATCTTGGTTTTGCTAATAGTCTTTGTCAAACATCTGTGCTACGTGTATGTAATCAGAATGGTATGACATAATTCATTGTTTAAATGCGGAAGCAAAACGATTTTGTTGCATCTGGTTGGGTAATCGTTCAGCCGGAGTTTGCTTCTTTTTTTTTTTGCCCTAATTCAACCTGGTATAATAAATGCCTAAAATGAAAACACTGCTAACCTCCTCCTCACAAGAATGCCTGTATCCAGGCAATCATGAACCAACCGAAAATGTAATCCAGTGTCTGTGCATGGTTGCAATGGGTTGTTTATCATGTGTTTTGCTTGATGGCATGGGCTTGACCTTTCATTAGAGGGGTCAATATTGAACCATGGGTTTTCAATATCAACCTGTTTGTCTCATCACGTTTAATGCAACTCATTACTCTTAATTTGCAGTAATATATTTTGAAGTGACTTGTCGTACTAAATTTACTCAATTACCGTGTACACGTGACTTACCTGTTGACCAATGTATTCCAGGGTGGGACCTCAACCTCCTCTGCATTCCCAGGTGAAAATGGTGGCCCCTCATCGTCCGCGTTTGCATCTGCCAGTCAGGTAACCAGTAGTGTGTTGGTACCCCTGAATATTGACTATATAACGGCAGTGTCTCAAAGAAGACTTGACACTCTTGTCTTCGCCCTCCAGATCTCTACAAGGCCTTTTGAGGGTGCCTCGTCTTCCAAGTTGACCTCAGACATTTCCCACCTGGTCAGGAAAAAGGTAAGGCTACCTCCAGCTGTTCTTGGCCATGAAGCTAGCTCTTTGTGTGTGTGTTGGCCAGAAGGAAGTGCACTAACTTGTCAATCGGAATACATGGGTTGCAAAATCTTTGCAGTGTATACTCTTTTTGGATCTTTTTATTTATTTTTCGTTAGGTGTTCATAAGTTCTGTGTCCTGTGGTTTTGAAGAGTTTAGCCCTTGACACCGAAATGGTACATTCATGGCTATATAAAAGCCATATTGGACTTGCTCATTTGTGCCACATCAGTTTCCTGCACGGGCTACCGGTGCACCTCAGCCTGTTATTATTCTGCTTCTCTACAGAGGAAGACAGACGTGGAGAGCCAAGTAAAGGACGCAGATGCTAAGCAGTCAAAGCAGGATGCAACAGTAAATGGCAGCGGCGACTCCAGTGCCAACGGCAATGGAGTCCAGGAGAAGGAGGCAAGTTATAGGCTTTAATATGTAACGCATGCAAGGTTAATAAGGGGACCGATTCATTTAAAGTGACTTTTCTTGGCATTTTTGTCAACATGGAAATGAAGTTGCTGCTTCTGGCAGTTGGATGATAAGTCTCCAGCTGGGGCCATCTTGCAGAAGTTGCCTTATTTTATTTGTAAATCACTACTTAATCTTGCTTCATCTGTGTACTGTATCAGGTATGTTTAAACGTATCTGATGATTTTCTTATTAAAAAGGCACATTGCAACCACTCCTACAAAATGTGCCGTTGGTGCAAGAGGTCTTGAGACTGCAGTGTAATCACTGCATAAACTAGGACCACTTTTTGAGCGAAGTGATGACCTTTCCATCTTTTACTGCTTTGTGGCAAGTTAGTGTTGCATATCTTCACCACTTCTCTCAATGCTTGTGGGCCACAAGGATTTCCTAAATGTGTCTACCTTCTGTTTAGCCTGCCCAGCCGTCGGCTTCGGAGTCCTCAGCGTGATGACGCCGTCCCTCGTCTTGATCTTCAAACCTGCACTTAATGTCTGTCGAGATCCCCCTCACCACCCACACACTCTTGGTTTTGTAAATAAGTTATTTTCAGATTTGTCTGTCCAGGTTTTGTATACTTGTAGTAAGAAAATAAAGGATATTTGCAAATTCAAATTGTGTATTTATTTTGTAATGAGGAGGGCATTGGCACCCTATTTGAGGTGTTTCACCAACTTAAAGTCTTGGGGTTAAGATTACTTAATTTTTGATGGGGAATGACTGATTTGAATACAATTGTTGTGACTAATGGTGATATAAATGGCTTTTCATGTCCACATTTCTAAACACGTGAAATTGGGATAGTTTCATTCAGGAATTCATCAAACGGAAATGGTAGAGCCCTTAGACAAGTGTCTCAACAGAAGGTATTTCCAGGAGTAGAGTGCAGTAGTGGAAAACTGAAATGATAACCATCCTTGAGCCCAATGGCTCACCTTTTAAATGCACAATATAAGTTCGGCTATAAAACTGCTTAAAAAAAAAGACTTATTATATTCTTGTGTACTGATCCTATCCCAAAGGTTTTCAACCATGTCTAAACTCGTTGAAATCCGTACTTTTTAAATGGAAACGTCCCGGGCCATTTTGTCGCGTCTTTACGGCGTCATTTCCCCTTAAACCACTAGCATCCGGGAAACAGAGGAAGAAAGTCGGCGAACCAGATAGCTGTCCACTCTTGTTTTTCTTCATTATATTGTTTTAATGGCTCACTCGTGACGGAACACGATTATTCAGTCCAGTTTGCCGCGACTTCTGACGCCGAAGCTGGCCCTGTAAAGCGCAAACGAAAAAAAAAAGAGAAGAAACGACCCAGGACGATGATCAGACAGGAGGAGGGACAGCTTTCCCAAGGTGGAGCGCTTCGTGAGGAGCTGGGACTACAGAGACGCCAATCTCTCACGTGTTCTGCCGGACTGGTAAGCACCATATCGGAATAATAGTCCAAACAGCAGTAATCATAGCACGCAGTATATCCTCTTCTTTTTTTTATGATACTGTTGGAAAACTGCAACTATCGTCAATGTCGCTAGTGTAACAGTATTATATGATGATGGCACAATGCAGTTAGTCATATTGTAAGGTGTTTTTATGAATTAGAACGCGGAACGCGTTTGCGCCATGCCTCAGAGACGCTGCAGAAACCCCACTGACGTTAACGTATAACGGGATATAACGTCCCTTTGTAAATACATATAATTGGGCCGGGGAATTGGCTTTGTTGGTGTGATAATCGGCACGTTATGTGTATTATAACATTGTAACCTTAAACCGTATGTAGGCTATCGATCACTGATCCATATATAGTAAGTCAATACACACGCGTCATTCATGTGTGTATCCAGACACAAACGGTGGGTGGGGAGACAAACGGGCTATCGTAACAAAATCCAATGGTTTCATATGGTTACATATTCCATCTTTGCAACTAGTTAGAACTACTCACTAAAGCCAATCGGTTTGAGTGCGTTAGCGATCTACAACGTTCATAAACCATGACTAAATTCAGTGTTTGTAAGGAAATAGTGAGGCTCACTATGTTCATAAACCATGACTATATTCAGTGTTTGTGTTTGTAAGGAAATAGTGAGGCTCACTATGTTCATAAGCCATGACTATATTCAGTGTTTGGTGTAAGGAAATAGTGAGGCTCACTAAGTTCATAAACCATGACTATATTCAGTGTTTGTGTTTGGTGTCCTAAGGAAATAGTGAAGCTCACTATGTTCATAAACCATGACTATATTCAGTGTTTGGTGTCCTAAGGAAATAGTGAGGCTCATCACGATTTCACCGAGGCATGTTATGAACTTAGTATCCCCTGCCTTCATTTTTTCTTTCAATGTATTATCAGTTCGTGGCACATGCTAAATAACTTTTTTTTTTGTTACCAAACAGGAGGACCATCCACGTCAACTCCTAGCAAGAGACCTGGAAACCCTGTTCAAGCTCTTTCTACCTAGCAGCCTCCACCATAGCACCATCCAGTCACCATCAGATAGGTAAGGAATACTGAATTATTAGAATATCACTTCTCCACTGTTTTCTGGAGCCTGGAATTGAAGAACTTTCCATGTCAGAAATACAATCACAGGTCCTACATGAAAGGTGACGTTATATAAAGGGTATGTGGTGTTGGTTGTTTTAAATGAACACTAGGCTATACACCAAAGTCCTTTAGCATCCAACAGAATGTGAAGATATTAGTTTTGATGAGGACTATGCATCCATCAGCAGACTGTAATAGCAGAACTTTGATGTGCTACTGTTCTGTCTGATTGAATAGTGGTATGGCCATGGTTTACATTTTTCTGAGATGGTAAATTGTGGTTATTCCTTCTCATCTGAATGCAATGTCTTTGACCTCACAGGGGCCAGCTCTACACTACAAGAGACAAGAGCTGAACGTAAACTACAACCTCGTTCCTCCGAACCCGTGTCCCAAAATCAACAGTCAACTGAACGAGCTGCACCTTTTATATATATATATATATATATATATATTTCTTTTTTCATTTAATTAATTTAATGTAACTACATTCATCGCAAAGCAACATTTTGACTTGAAAACAATATTTTTTCTCTATAGATATAAATAAATATATTGTACTGTGTATAAAAACATTGCTTCTGTATTTAATCACATACTCTTACAACTATTTGAATAAGCAATGCCTTATAAAGAAGGCAGTATGGAACCATATAATATATATTATAACAAGAATAAATTATCAAATGTACAAAGCAATTACTAACCATTCACTTCTATGAAAAGGAAGATATTTCTAAAGATAACCGGAGTGATGTTGCCAACAGTAATTATAACCAACAGTAATTATAACAGTGCTGTTGCAGCCGTCTGTAACAGCTATCACTGTATTGGAGAGCTGCGTTTGAAATGACGCACAGCTGGTGCAACAGGCGGACTTGCTAATTATGCAGAACATCTCCCGCATTGGAAGTCATTGGCACATTCGTGGTCTTAAACCAAACCTTTTGTTGTAATTGCATAAGCACAAAAGCATTGCATGCCTTTATGATATGACATTTTAATAGCGATCCGAGCCTACTACGATGTGCTAGGACATACAGTTACAACAACGTTCAACACGCTGAACACCTTGCTTTTTTAGTATGATTGTTTTCACCACGGTTAACAAGCGCTGGGCTAACGTTATCTACAGCTGTTTGCGTAATCGACTCCGCTAAACTTAGCAGGTTAGTCGGATCGATTTTCACCGGAAACGACGTCATCAAACTGAGACATCCGAAAATTACATATTGTAGCTTTAAAGAAAATCCCGTCTATCGTTCCTCATCTCTCACATATTTTGTTTACGACCCTATGTGAAATGCTGCATGTGCGCTGTCCTTCTGATTACCTGAAATTCAAGACACGAATACTAATGCAATGCGTTTCTTTAAATATTTTAACTTCATCTCCCAAAACCAGTGGTTATCGTAGCTTAATGGGCAGTGTGCTTTGCTGAGCAATCCAGTTACGCTGCAGATATATCCTAAATATTAGATATTATTGTTGCCCTCTCAACCAAAATGTGTATCTGTATCCTTTATGGCCTACGTTTCCCACCATATGTTCGCTTATTTAATGCAACCATTGCCATCCGTTATGGCTTGACTCACAGAAGAGGAACGGTATTGCCAACGCGCTCGCAGTTTGTTCTGCCCAGTTTGATGCGTCACCCAGCGATACCATCAAACTGGGTATTAATCACCATCAATTGGGTATCAATCATCTGTTCACCATCCGGTGAACAGATGATTGATGTCTGAGACTGTGATGGTTCAAAACAAGATTCCACGTCCGGAAAATAGGCTTTTCCTAAAGGAACTGTGAGGTGGACGCCACGCCGTGTTATAACGCCTATGGGGCAGGTGCCATATTTAGAGGTCGCTGCCTCTGTTGGTCAGTGTCTTTTTTATTAACGAATATCAATAACCGATATGAATGCTACACTGGACAATCAGACACACCACTTTTATTTTTATTGGATATTAGTGCTTCTATTTTATATGAATATTTTAATTGAAAATGCATACTTTTTTCAGAATTCTCCCTACAATAAGCAAACACATATGTTGTGCTTCTCAAAAATAACTTTGCAGCATTATTGGTCTGGTCCTCGGACTTGGAACTGTCATAACATTGCCAGTAAATCGTCGCGCTCTCTCTCTTCCCCCTTTGTGCTTTGCGGTTAGCATTAGCTGTTGCACTCTGAGCAAAACTTCAGTACTTTGGTAAACGGTATGTGAGGGGTGGTTGGGAACAATAAGTGAGTTGGGGCTGCCCTTTACATTTACACACGCAGCGTTAAACCGTGTCTAGATACACTCGAAACCAAACAAGCTGCGCAGCATTTAAATAAAGGTGTTGCGGATGCTAGAAACAATGGAACGACTAGTGATCAATTAGGTTAGGCCTGCTATGCTGATTTTAGATTAACTCATTTGATAACGTCATAGCTCATAGGGCTACTTCTGTAATCTCAAGACAAGATGTTGACCGGCTATAGCCTCTGTCGACATCTTGTGTTACCCTTGTGTTTGATGTGGTTATTTGTATGACTACCAAAATAGGCATATTGCGTTCATTTTACGCATTAGCTGGTGGAGGTCCGCAGTTAAACCATTGGCCTACATTATACAGCATATGCAAACAACAGCCTCCTGCGCAACTACAAAAACTTTGTGCAGAGGGCATAATAAACAATTGAATAAACCATATACCAAAAAAAAAAAAAATGCAAGGTCCTCTACGCAATATCTAATTGCACTGTTCAGTCGACGTAGGCGTTTATATTGGAGTTTAGCGCCCTCTTCTGTCAAGAGTTGAAATTTGAATCGCCGTCTATCCCAAGAGCCATTGCGGCTGTTCGACGCTCCACTAACAACAATGACGACAATGGAGGAGCAGCAACACATGTTCAATGACTTGCGAGAGGTCGAGTCTTTTATAGAGCAAAATGAAGCCGCCACCATGACCAAGTTTGTGGTGTATGGGACGCATGCTTCGTTTTTTGATAATAGTAAGTAACAAGGTTATTTAGCGACGGATACATTGAATTCAAGCGAGCTGGCTGAGTTGCGCCGTAGTCAGTTGTAGCTAGCTAACGTTAACTAGTTGTACTTTGTCGTGCACAGTTCCTACGGTGTTGGTAGTTGCGTAATTGTTGACTTATCAGGCTTTGCAAATCCAACATACAGTGTGGCAACCATCGTCAAACACCCGTGTTTTCTGGGAGTGGAGCAGGGGAGAGGGCACCCCTACGATTTCGTTCACTGGCACCCCGTTCATGTTCATCGGCACGAAGGAGATGGGGTGTCACCTAGGGAGAGACATATCTGAAAGCAAAAAGCGCAAGGAGAAACCGAACTTGTTGGATGTAAGTAATGCGAATCGCGTGGGGACGAAATGCAATCGCTCTCTTAACCACTCTGCATTCGTACTCACCCAGGGCATTTGCCCGTGTGCATAATGCACCGATGCTTTCTTGATGCGCCGAGAAACAGGCGTTCAAAACGCACTTCTTGAGAAACAAACGTTCAAATCCCGTCCACGTGTCGTGACCGTGGGCTTGGACAACATGTTAACGTATCGTTTTCTGCAATTTACCGTAGGACAACGCGTGTGGCAGGAAACGACGAAAACGGAAGAGTGTGCAAGATTGCAAAAAAATTGGATGCCCTGCCATTCTGACTGTCACCAGAATCGCAACTTTCCCCCAGTTCAAGGTGAGCCACCATAATGATGTACCTTTTTGTCCTTTTTTGTTTTTAACTAAATACGCACAATCACTTTCTCCTTTTCAACATTGCATCATAGCAAACTATCCTCATTCATCATTGTATCGGTGTAGATGACGGTGATTGTGAGATTATTTGACAAATTACGTTATTACAGATTGTTGACAACAAGGACCGGACCAAGAGGGCAGCCTCAGCCAGGCTGAAACAGGCTTTGCAGAGGGATCCAGTGATCTGGGAGAATATTTACATCATTAAGGCTCCGTCTCCCAGTGCACACGTGGGTCACGCCGTGAACGGGGAGGTCATCTGGTCGAGGAAAACATTTGTGCGGAAGGAATGTGTTGATCTTCTGAAACACCTGACCGAAAAGGTTCACCTGGTGGAGGAACAAAGAGAACTGGAGCACGTTAAAAAGAGGCTGCTTGATCTTTTGGAGGATGTTCAACCCATGATTCCAAGTGAAGCTCGAATTCCTCCAAGTGACATGTGTGAAGAAGAAAAACGACTCAAAGGCTCATCCTCCAAAATAAATAATGTGGTCGGCCTGAACACTAATTCAGTCAAATGTGGAATTCATGAGGTCCACCTGCAAAGTAAATGTCAACTCGAAAGCACCAATCCAGCCTAAATTGAAGACCAGCCATTCCAGCAGCCTTCCTCCACCCACTGGCCTGCGACCCAGACAGCACCATCTAAATATCACGATTAATGACACATTATGAATATCAAATATTGTGTATATATTTTATCTGATGTCACTGTGAATTTTTAATTTGCCAATGAGGCAAATTATGTTTTATTTGTGTATCCTATAGACTGAGAGAGAAGGAGAGACACATTTCTGCTACCCAACATGGTGTGTTCATGCTCTGATTTGTTTGTGATTTGATGGAGGTGAATGTAGCGGACAGCCTCCATTCCAATTCTCAATAGGAATTCCACTCTCGGATGTTTTCCTCAACAGCCGTTCTTGCCACGGTTCCAGTACACAGTAAATTAGCCTTGCGATATGGCCTTGCGACTGAGGATGCGTCAGTTTATTATTTATTGTCATTAGAGAAGGTCTAAAGGTTTGACCAATTTTGCACTGCATTCCTCCTGCCTGACCACTACTACCCTTCTGCTCCAAGTTTAAGTGAAGCATTAGGGGAAAAAATATCAGAACGGAGCACCTGAGCGGAACTGAAAAATCGATTTAGCGTCTGGCAATCAATAACGCATAGTTTAGCTTCATGAGGAAATGTTTGTGCTAGGTTGGTGGATATGTGACCTAGTATGTCTAATGGTACCAGCTGTTACTGAGACTCGAGATTTGTCAAAACATGTCCCGTACTGCCATTATGCTGCAACAGTAATACATTTGTTCTAATGTGCTTTACACAAATGTTCCCCTTCATTTTATTTAGTCTGTGTTGTGTAATCTTTGGCAAACGATTACCTTACCTTACTTGCCTTGATATATATCTATCTATAGATAGATATAGATATAAATGTGCTACATGAAAAATAGTGGATATGAAAAATATAGATAATATTGTAAACAAAGGAAATTACACTTAACATATAATATATATGTAGAGCGGGGGAGATAACACAAACCCACATGGCCTTTCAGCAGTATTTAGATAATCCTAATGACCTATCAAAACACCAATATAGTCCTATTAAGTTTTTAATCACATAAGCAAACAGTGTTTATTTCGTTTTAAGGCCAACAATTTCCACATTCTCAGTCACTATTTGGTTGCCCATTTCCTCTCGACTCTGGTTGGCTTCTTCGTTTTGGTCAATTGGGCCAGAGAAGCTTTGATTGGCTGCTATGGGGAACTCGTGGCTTAAAATCGACGTTGCTGAGACTGGTACGGGTACTGCATGAGAAGAAACCTGTTTTGAGACATGAGAGGGCTACAGCATATTCTCATTGTAGCCAGTGAAGCACAGCATATGCTCATTGTAGCCAGTGAAGTTGGTCTACTAGTCAAATCCACTCCAATGGTCACCCGCTTCTCCAGTTTGACCATGTTGAACCAATACCTGTATGGTCAAATAGATTTCAAATCAAATGGGAATGATATAAGTTGTAGCTGTTTATCCTCACCACCACGGGATGTTCATATTGTCCAGGAGCACTGGAACCAGGCTGCACTTGCACATCTCCTTCATGTCCAGCCAAACGCAATAATATCTCCATATGGCCCACCTCAAAACAACACATTCATGTTAGGGCGGGCAAATGTATACATTTGACATCAAAACCATCTTGTTGTCCCCTCTTAGTTGATCGTATACCAACCTATATCTAATATCAACTCGATTAACTTGACAATGTTTAAGGTAAGCACTCTGCACAATGTGTCCCTAATATGTCCTTAACAATGCTACCTGTGGTACAGAGTCCAGGTAGACTTGATTTATGGCAGGTGTGACAGGCAGGATGCGCACCGGAACTTTCCAATAGCCACTGTGGAGCTGAAAACAAAGTAAGCAAATGTACGGATGATCTTAGATACATTTGGGTTGAAGTCCTTTGTTTAATCATTTGGAGAAACATAGGAATAGCATCACATTTTGCAGATGAGTGCAGTTAGATTTAAAGCAGCAATCTTAAAGATCTCCATTTTCGTTGTCTTTGGCGGCAACATATGGTGAAAAAAGGTATTCTGTCTGTGTTTTAGATGTAGTGTGGCCTGGGATTGTGGGTGTACTTGGTTGTTTAGGTCAAAGAGCTCCAGCCGTGCCCAGCCCAGAGACAGCATATCCTGCAACTGCTTCCTGGGACCACTGCCCTCCCCCGGTGCCTGGACCTCCACCACCAGGGAGAGGCCAGGATATGGGGGCAGTCTGCAAGGAGAGAGAGAGTCTGCACGTGTTCTCACAGTGTGTGAAGTTTGATTGTGTTTTGTGGAACAGCAAACTCCGGGGAAAACAAACCGCCTTTAACCTCGTTAAATCTGGAAAGCAGGAGAATAAAACCGTGCTACTGTGTGTCAATGTTCATAACAATCCCAGAGTGGCACACATGCTAACGATCACTAACACTCGTTCCCTTTCTTGGCCAAGCTTCCCCTTGGTGTAAATATTATATCTCAATCTACGTACTATATATCATTTTAATCCAACCAGGAATAAAAAAGGTTTTACTCCAGGTAAAATAATATAAAAATGTGAACATCTCTACATACAACGTAGTGTTAACATTTCACGTACAGTCTATGGTACTAAAATGACAAGTGTACTTTCCTGGGCACCAGCTGTTTGACCAGCAGGGGTGCATACACCCCAGGGGGCGGTCGTTGGGAAAATGGCATTTCTACTCCCGGTTGACACGGGACACAGGGCAGCGGGGCTGGCTGCCCCACCTCCTGGTCCCCTAAGTAGAGCGATGACACCAGACGAAGCGTGCTAAGTGTAGCGTCAATGCCAACCACCATGTCGTAGAAAATGACTAACCCCGCCCTGCAAACAAAACCAAACAATCATCATCACATTGTCAGAGAAAGACGTTTTTAACACAAAAGTAAAACAATATACAACACCGGTACAGTGTGTGTGTTTATGGATGACCAGGTCTACAGTTTTGGTGCCTAGTGTTTCTAACAGAGAGAACCTTGTAGACTCTGTCAACAAGGTCATCAATGTCGAAAAGGTAAACTATCATCTTTAGCGTAGTCCACACAAAATGTACGTATATTGATTGTCAAAATGTCTGTCAATGGTAATAATGAGTGTGATTTTGGGTGAGGGTTCAATCAACGGACTCAGGGTCGTAGGAGTCCGTCCTCGGAGGGTCTCCTGGGGCTGATTCACATCCTTTCACTACGGAGCGGGACCACCGCGACTGGCACTGTGCAGGAAAAAAATACCTATTCTAATAATCATGTGTGTTTTTATGTTGTGCGCTAACAGCAAGCTCTATATAAAGTAGTTATATGATTGAGGAATTCAAATTGTGTGATTCAATTCAATGTACAATTAAACCGAAGTCAAAAGGGAAGATCACAAAGATCCAATGTGAATGTGAAGTGTGCGAATAGTTGTGCATGCTGAGGTAAACAAGAAGAACCATGACCAGGGTATGAGCATGAATACTGACCAGGGGGTCCGGTGCTTGCTGGGTTGGGCAAAGGGGTGGAGGTGGGAGCTGGGACGGGGGTGGAGGTTGGGGGGCCTGTCTGCATGACCTGGCCACATCCCTGCTTCTCTCTTTCATCTCCCTGTGAAGAACCTCCATCTCCGCCTTCATGGCCACCATGCGGTAGAGGTTGTCCCTCTGAAGCTCTGCATCCACCAGAGCTGGACAGGGGGAACACGCATGAACACACCCACAGAGATGATCCTCTCAGGGACACGAGACATGTGAACCTGCCACCTCTGAGAACTCTACCTGGTTGGGGGGTTTGGAAACACTTTCATTCACTTTCACTCTCCGCTCTTATCTGGTTTCTCTGTGTCACACTCAGCTTAAGGCTTGTTGTGTGGCTTTTAAACCAGCGAAACCCTTTACTACCACACTTTTCTGGATTTGCGCGGCTGTTTGGTGCAGATAAATGTCATATGTTAAAGGGGCACTAAAGGGGGAGTTGTTAAAGGATTGTTAAACTATAACTGTGTATGATGTAGTTTATAATTGGTGTACGAGTATTTTGACTACAAGCATTTCTTTCAAAATATATAAATAAATAAAGACGCCAGCGCCGTTTGTGTCAAGTCTCCAAATAAACTATGGGCAGAAACAATTTTTACATTACATTTTTCAAAAGAACTCACTCAACCCAGAAAACTAAAATGAGTTGAAAAAATAAAGGGTTCACTGCCCCTTTACATTCATGATTGCAATCTTAAAGACTGAATTACCAAACAAAATGTATAAATCTATCAAGGAACCTCACCACTTGAGACTGGCTACTCAATGCTATCGTAGACGACGACATGATTTTGGAAGTACCTCCTGGCAGCTTACACAATACAGAGCAGTACAGGCAGCCTTAACCTTTCCTACATCATTGGAAAGAGAGTTGGTTGCAAGCTACAATCTCACTGATAGATGGCACTACGTTCTTCACAGTGCACCTTTAAACGTTTAATGGAATAACTGGCAGCGCTGTGACTTCATCCGCAAAGTCCCTGGATGTTGCTGAAATATTTGGGGAGACAAATTTGCTTTCTTTGCACATTGGCTGAGGTCCCTTCTCCCAGGAAGTTTGCCCCTTTAATGGGTTGATACGTGTGTGTGATTTTGATCCGATTTCAAGAAAGAAGACAATTTCATAATATCACTACATTTGTATGAAACTGATTTGTAAATCCAGATCAAGCCCCAATATAAAAAAAACGAAAGACCAAATGGATGATTGATAATTATATAAATTCATTATATTTCAGTGAAGGGCACCTTCGTTTCCATAGTATCCGCGCCTGGCTGCTTGGATCTGAAGAATCTTGTGCTCCAGTCGCTGGTTCTCGTACTCCAAGGCTAGCACCTCCTGGTTCGGACCTCGCCAATAATGGCCTTTGACCTCTGGGCAGAGAGCAAAGTGACAAGGTCCCTCAGGTTCAACAGTAATAGATCATCTTGCTTGCTACTCCACCTTTTGTTTGCACTCCTTTCGATTGGGGATTTTTAAGTGGAAGTGAAATTCAAATTAAACAAACAGAAATTGACAAGACATCTTTGAGGGAAAACTTCTACCATTAGTAATCTATTAACAAACAGTCATGAATTAAACATGGGAAAAATGAACTACTTATCTACTAATTATATTATACATTAATATAATTATACAAATCTGATTAGTTGACCATTCACAAATTTCCCGTCTGGAATTAACAAAGCACTTATCTTATCCTATCAATAATGGCGTTATTTAAAATGTGGTGAACAGTGGGAAACACAGCAACCAATGTCGCTCTACTAGCATAACAGCTAAGTAAAGAATAGCCATCCACATAAGATGTTTATCATGGCAAATCTCGTCTAATCCTTCCTTTCTATGTGACACTGAACGACTTACTCTTTCTCGTACCCTTGGCCTGGGCGTCTAGGGGGACCTGCTCCAATCTTCCTGCCTCTAGCTGGAGGTCCATCATCTGGGCCAGAAGGCGAGGGTCTGACCCACCAGAACTCATATAGGCCTGTCGCACCTCCCTGAGCAGCGGAGGTTTTCATATTCATTATGGAGCCTCATTAAAATGTCATTATGAAGCCTCATTCAACCAATCATATTCACAGGAGCCAAAATATGGTCGAGCACTGTTTGTTTAACCCCAATACCTTGTGGTTTGTATTAGTTTGATTCTTGATGATGATTATGTCTGGAGTACCTTACCTTATCTGGGAAGAAAGAGGTCCATCCGTAGAAGACATTAACAGGTCAAAGTTCATTGAATGTGCCCTATTTGGATGTGGGCCAGGCTGGTTGGTGGACACAGATGCATTTTCAATCCTATTCAAACAAAACCTTCATAGTTTGTACTTTCATGATATTTTTCATGCACAATATCCAATGAATTGTTTTTCTAATACCATTTTTGATCTGCACAAGAGAAAACCTGAAATGAAAGTGTGTGTGTGTGTGTGTGTGTGTGTGTGTGTGTGTGTGTGTACTTACTGTAGTGTGTCGAGACGCCGGGTCAGTTGTCTCAGCATCTCTTCGCTCCTCTCTTCCTTGTCTTTTTGCTGCAGCAGCAGATTCTCCAGGTGACTGGCACTTCTCTGCCCTGCAAGAGCACCCAGCTGTTGGGAAAGCTCTGGTGGAAACATACACCAAACACACACACACACACACCCCAAACACACCAAACACACACCAAACATACACCAAACACACACACACACACACCAAACATACATCAAACACACACACACACACTTACACACACCAAACACACACCAAACATACACCAAACACACACACACACACACCAAACATACACCAAACACACACACACACACACACTTACACACACACACACCAAACACACCAAACACACACCAAACATACACCAAACACACACACACACACACACACCAAACACACACACACACACACTTACACACACCAAACACACCAAACACACACCAAACATACACCAAACACACACACACACACACACACCAAACATACACCAAACACACACACACACACACACTTACACACCAAACACACACACACACACACACACACACCAAACACACACCAAACACACACACACACACACCAAACACACCAAACACACACCAAACACACACACACACACACACACACACACACACACACACACACACACTCACACACACCAAACATACACCAAACACACACACACTCACACACACACCAAACGCACACACACTCACACTCACACTCACACACACCCACTCACACACACACACACACACACACACACACACACACACACACACACACACACACACAATTGTACATAGATGAGAAAGAGACACACACACTGTTGAGACTTCTAGCGCAGAATGAAAATAGAATTAAAAAATAAATAAATAAATGAGAACGAGTAAGTTCTTTTAGCTATGTTCTGTTATGTGCGCATGCGCAGCTTCACGATGTCTTGTTTAGATATGTTTACGTTATGTGCGCATGCGCATCTTCACGACAAAAAATTACGGCACCTAGTAATCAACCACGGAAAACAAGCATCAGGAGCACAGCCCGTTGGTATGGAACTAGTTTGTCAATTATTAATGTTTGGGTTACTTGTATTAAGTACTGAACGTTTGCCTCACTGTGTCGGTGGAAGTTAGCCGAGTGCAGGCTTATTTGTCTTGTGCTAATTGTTTAAAGCACTCGGCTGGTTTCTGGTGGCGGTAGTAACGGTGTTGCAGGCTAATGTGTTTTCGTTATTTACAATATTATTATATATATACATATTTGAATAATGTATTGTTATTCTTTGTTGTTTTTTCAGGTTTATGACCTGTGGTCATTTGATTTAAAATAAAATTAAAGACAAAACACGAGTTATATCATTGCGTGCTTCCTGGTGAGCCTTTTCGGAGGGCTAAACAACGAAGATCCGAACACACACTGCACAGAGGTACTTTGGCCTAAAGTTTGTCACCAAAACGGTTCCGTTCAAACCTTGCTCACCTTCTCTCTGCCACTGCAGCTGCTGGTTCTGAGCCTGTATCTGGGCCAGCCGGTACATATGCAGCTCCGACCTCTCCTTCAACAACCGTAGTCTGGTGTCGCGACCTGCCTGACCTCCTGAAACCTTACCAATATGATAACGAATGGAAGTATGAATGATCGCGAGGGCAGCAGGTCTAGTTTTCTAGGATTGGGGATTGAATACAACTGTAAAGGTCCCGCTAAGACAGCAGCTTGGATATCATTGGACCCATCATGGGTACATGACATATCGAGCAGGTATTACTGTGAGCGCGGGGGATAAGATAAGCACGTGTTCACGCTAATTAAATACACACCTGAGGATCTGGCGGACATTTTGGCATGCTCTCCTGAATAGACACTCTCAGCTTGTGAAACTGGGGAGACAGAGCAAAGGAGTTGTAGTTCCTATTTAATCATTATCCAACCGACTCACTAAACATTTTTGATTGATCACTAAGTCACACACGGTCTTCGTCTCTTTCTTACTGGCCCTGATTGCTTTTGATTTGTGAGATTTATTAGATATATATTAGAGGTCCTGTTGACTGGCTACATCTTCAACAGAGCTCCATGAAATGTAACATTGCACTGCTGTTGGAGAAGTCGATTTCAGATACAACCCTCAACGCTCGTAAAGAGTGAGGGCAAATTGTATTTCTGTCTAAAAAACAAAAACAAAGAGTTGCCGATGATAAGTGGCGATTCATAGTGCTAGAAGGAACGATTTGCACTAAACCGGTGCCACATAACACCTGCAGGGTAAATAGCTACCTCGTCAGAAAGGGTTTTCAGGGGATTGTTCTCTGGCCCACATGCCAGTCTATTGTCTTCTTCTACTCTGTCGGGATTTGGAACCGCATCAACATTTCCCTGGTTATTGTTTCCCTTCTGTGTGCCAGATTGTTGTCTTCTTGTCTATTAAAGTATGAACACACACAAACAATTGTAAATCGGTTACGGGTGAAATACTATACTATATATATATATATATATATATATATATATATATATATATACAAACGTATTATATATTAAATGTATATATATACATATATACATTTAATATATAATACGTTTGTTTAAACAGTGTTTAAGGCGTTAAAGCTATTGCAATGAATATAATATCATATAAGGCTATTTTTACCTTTACCAGTAACACTTTACAATAAGGGTATATTCATTAACCATTAATTAACATTAGTTAACGCAGTAATAAGCATTATTATATAGCATTAGCATGCGGGTTAGGGTTCGTTGGTTGGGGTTAACCCTAACCATATTAAATAATGTAGAAATGAATACCGTAGTTAACATGAACACCATTAGTAAATTATTACTGGACAATTATTGAATTAATTAATATTGACTGTTAAAAGTTAGTTAATGCTCATGACTGCATTCACAAATTAATTAATGGTAAATAATATATAAATAATAATAATACAAATATATAACTACATATATTATCTTAGTAGTGTTACCCTTTAGCTTACCTTTATGAGCTGTGGTGTCAGTGTTCTCTTAGGCTCAACACCTATTCCAGTGTCTGAGACCAGATGTTCAGGCTCCCTGCATGTTGCTGCAGGGTCTCCTGTAGCATTTCCCACACAAAACTGTGCATGGTGTCTCTGCAGTAGGCTGTCAGAGCTGAACACCATGCTGCAGTCTTGACAGAAAAGTGCCATCCTTCTCCACACTTTTTTTCCCCAGTTGTCACCACAATTGCCTTACTTTGTAAAATATTGTGCATGTCGATTAAAAGCCTCCAAAAGAGAATTTTGAACAGTCCCTCTTACTCCATGTTTAGTCTCCAAACTATTTTTTGGGAGTAGTCCCAAGAAATGTCCATCACATTAAGAGTCCAAAGAGAGATTCTACCATAACCTGATTTAAGACTAGCTCTATAGTTTCTATTGGCTAGGAAACATTGTTTGCTCATTTGTTTGTTGGCAACTGTCACTATGTCCAGGCCATTGTTATTGTGAGGGTGTGGAGAGCTTCACCATGAATGAACAATGTGTGTAAAAGTGCACTTTTGTTGATTTCAATTTGCTCCTTAGGGAGGTGATGAAGTCAAAAAGGAAATGTAAACGACTGTTGTTTATAGGTCTAAAGACAAGTTACTTGACGTCAGTTAAGGACATTTTGTAAGTGTGTGCCATTTTCTTGCCACAAAGAGGGACAGTGAGTGTGGCGGAGATTAGTTTAAACGAAAAATATGTATGTATGCATTGTTTGCATACAAATGTAGATATTCAAATGGACACCCCCTCAGGTTTACCTCTCTGCATACAAGGATGCCTTTACATTTTTTACTCATATTATATTTATAATTATAAACATATGATATCATTTAGTTTGTTTGTTAGTTTATAGACGCCCAGGCCAAGGAGGTAGGTCATTCAGTTCCACGTAGAAAGTGAAAGATGACATCCGATTTTATAACAAGCGTTGCCATGATAACCTTTAATTACATTTAAAGGATCCACCAAGCAGTTCACCTCTAGCTGCTACTGGAATTTCCATATTGAAATATTGTTGAAAGTGGTTTCTAAAATTGGAAGTTGCTATTGCTTGTGTACCATCATTATGACCAATCGTGTATTATTCTGTCATTATTGTATTAAAACGAACTAGTTACGACAATGCCCTTTATATATTGTAAGTCCGTGACCTTCGGACCATGGAAAACCCCTTAAGAGTCTCCAACTAGCCTTTCATGGTGCACCTATAGGTAAACAAGGAACAAACATAGAAATGGACACCGAAAAGCCTAAAGCTGGGAATTCAACCTGTCTCTTGAGGGCAATCCCCCCCCCCAACTGGGCGAAAAACAACTTGCAAGACAAAGGTAGAGAGCACCCACCCACCCATGGCTTGATAAAAAGAGGCAGGCCCCCTAAAGGACAGGATAAAAAGACGCAAGATGAAATGCCCACAAAGAAGACAGCGAAGCCTTCTGTGAATCCGGGTCTGCAGAGCCGCCATCCAGACGGTTGACCAGTAATACACAGCAGGAACATGAAATATAACTGTCTGTTCTGTCTGTATATCCAATATATTGGGTAGGCCTATACCAAATACATTGAATGTCTCTCAAACCAGTGTGTCTCTGAAATTGTACAATAGAGGCCTATATAGGCACAACACTAAATACAATAACTGTGCGTTCTTGTGTCTGAGACGCATCGCCATGCATGCAGAGTATGGATAGAGTTCTCAACAGTTTGATTCATTATTTTCCGTTTGTTTCTTTAACTATCTAATTCAAAAAGTGAATGAAGTTTTAGATAGAACTGTGATTTTAGTTTGACAATATTCGCATGCAGAATGAAATAGTTAATTGAAAATGACCTTTTTATTTCAGATTTGTTCTAAAGACTGGACATCGGACAATATTTCACACTTTCACACTGATATAAAATTAATCAGCACTCAATCAGCTATTAGGAAGCAAAGAAAGGAGGAATATTGCGCGTCAAACTAAATTCATTGCGGATACAATTGTGTGTTCCTTCTATCTGAAACAAACCAAATATATTAAGTGTCTCTTAAACAAATCAATACAATTTCAAGATAGGCTATAATATAAAAAGAAATACCATAAATGTGTGTTGTTGTGTCGGACACACATCACCATACACGCAGAGTTGAGTTCTCAACTGGTTGATTCGTTATTATTCGTTCATTCCTATAATTATAATACCAGTGTTAACTTGTCCCTCAAACTAAAATGTCTCCTAAATTTTACAACATAGCTTAAACCAACTAATTGTACTTCTGTCGGACACACATTGCCATACACAGAGTAGAGTTCTCAACTGCATGATTCATTCTCTTTTTATAACTGTAATTATAAAATGAAAGAATGATAATGAAGGTTAATGTCATTATTGCCATTATAATCATATCCTACCTTATCTCCTACTAAATAATGTATGCCTTGCTTGTGTAACCCCTAGCATTTCTCTGTCCTACTGTGGCACTCCATCAGTGTATATTTTAAAGAAGAACTTCATGTTTCTACAGTGTATTATATGATTGATTTATTTTCTTACGGCATGCAGGACAACAACAGACCATGGTTAACTGAAAAGTTGTATAGTCCCGCCCATTCCACTACCCCTTGGGTCAAAGGTCAGACGTCAAGGCTTAACCATCATTCATGGCGTGTCTTCCTGTGACTCATTTCATTTCCCATGCTTCTGATCCACTACAGGCTTGTGTTGTTCTAGTATCATCCAGCGAGTCACTGTCTGCTGATCTGAAGTTCTTCTCTATGTGGTCAGATGAAGCTGTAGTTTTCAGTGGGGTCGATGTGAACTTCTGCAACCTTCTCTAACGTGCTCAAGGGTCTGGGGATCCTACTGGATTTGAACCTCTCACTCTGCTGGGAGGAACTTGTGCTTTCTAAAGAAAGAATGAAAGAAAGAAAAAGATAAGACAGTAAGAGATTGGTGATAAAGTTGTTTTACTAAAAATGTATAATAACTAACTAAAGAAAAAACTAAAGAAACTAACTAACTAAAGAAAAAAATAACTACAAGCGATTTCAAACAATACGCAGTCAAACATCAGACACTAACAAACTGAAATCATCCAGATTAAACCGATAAAACGACAGGTAAACAGAATACAATGTTGTTGTTTTTTTCCCGTGAACTAATACGTAATATTACACATCAGGTTACATGGTCAGCGAGAGTTGCATATTGTAATAATCTGTTGTCGAAATATATGCTTCCCCCCCCCCCCCCCCCCCCACCTGGCAGTCGGATGCACTCGTCCCTGTGCCTCTGCTCCCAGGCCTTCAGCTTGCAGTTGGTGGAGCAGTAGACCACCTGGTGGCAGCGACTGCACGGAGTCAGAGTCACGAACGCAGAGCGCCCGCACTGGTAGCACGACCTCAGAGGCGTCCTGGAAGAGATGCACACAAACATTGAGTGACTCTCCTCGGCCCCCCCCCGTCTCGCTCCCTCCTGACCGTCTTGTCTGCTGGGTGTACCCAGTGGCGCGCTCTAGCCAGAGTCCAGAGTGTGTTTCCATCAGCTGTTACTTTTTATTCAAATAAAATATAAAAAATAAAATAATGATGAGCAATTATTTTTCAGATGGCACTTGCCTTTCCTAGTCCCTGGTGGATTGGCCACCCTGTTTCGATTGCCATTTAAGTCAAGATTAAAAAAATAAATAAATACATTGACAAATAAATATGCCTATGTAAGAAAAACATATGGCTGTGAAATAAACAAATGAAGCAATACAAATATAAATACATGAGTCATATATAGTATATTTAGTTATTTCAGGGGTTACTATTCTATTTATTCCCCAGCCCCTTTTCTTTTATCTGTTATATTCAAATGACTTGGGCCTGGTTGTATCAAAGATTTGGAGCAAACCAACAACACCAGAAAACATGCAACATGCACATCTGAGAATCAGACCTCTATAAAAAAAAGAAAAGGTTGTTGAACTTCTATTAATCTCATAAGGGGCGTGGTGAGCGCTCCTTTTGACCTTTTGACCCCAGACTTGAGAAGCTTGTCCACAGGCTAGCTGTGTTTACACGCCTTAAGGCACGAATGTCCATCTCCATCCCACAGAGAATGGGGAACTCGAAACGACCCCCCTGTTTTTTTGCCCATTTACTCTGCTGTTGTCACGCCCCCTTGTCCCGCCCTTTCGAGATGGCTAGAGACGCCAAAATGCATACTCCCGTTCCCCTGGGTCCCGGGGACAACATATCCGAGATTTGGATTTCTAGCGCTTACAGACAAAGCATCTCAGACGTGTGGCCCCCAAGACCTAGTTGATCAGAGTGTGGTGTAAACGGCCGTTTAGGAGATAGGAAGGCCCTGCCGCCCTGAGACTTGACAACGATCAAACAGGATGTAAATACTGAGGTGCTGCCGTGCTCCCTGTCTGATTCTCTCCGCGGAGAGCAGGCTGTTACGTCAACTCTGCCGTGCTTTCTTGTATTTCTTCCTAGGGTGGCTGGCGCCCCTGTAGCAACGTGAGCGCTTCTCGGGAGGGTTCGCGAAGACGAAAGCACCGCACGGCACGGCTCGACTAACAGCCTTTTACTTTGATTTAGCGGTGGAGGGGGCACACCGAGTGTCCAACCTCTCGCGGGTCGGGCTAGGTTACAAGCGCAGCGTCAACCCCATACGCTCAAAAAGACTTCCGTGATCGAGAGCCTCCGACCGCGAAGCAGGAGCCGACCCCCCCTTGTAGGACAGGGGAGCACGGCAGCACCTCAGTGTTTACGTCCTGTTTGATCGTGACGCTCACCTCCCACCACAGCGTCTGTGCCCCCCAAGGGGTCTGCAGCCCCCCCCCACCCCCCCCTCACACCACGGCGAGTGGCCAGTGCGCCTGCGCAAGCCCCCCTGGAGCGCAAGCCACACCAGCCTGCTCAATAGCGCCCTCTGTGGTCGTACTGAAGGTCCAGTGTGTAGAATTGAGTAGCAACTAGTGGCGAGGTTGCAGATCGCAACCAACTGACTTAACTGACAAAACGTACATCTCCAAAACATGGATCTATTGAAGAACGCACACCTCACTCATTCAAATCCCGCCTCAAACTGCCATCCGCTACCCTATTTTACGCTTGGGTTGAAAGTGTGTGAAACGCTTGTGTTCACTAGGCTACACGAGGGGAGGGGACACGAGAGAGGACACTTCCTCTGGCCAGCCGCTGATTTTGAGCGTCCGAGAGAGGGTAAAGCTTACAGTTTTACACCACGCCATACACAACGTGCGTGGCGCACATCGTACGCAACACAGCTCATTAGAACGCTCCTACACAACGACTGTAATATAGAAAAAAAGTATCACAAATGGGTCGTCCTCATGGGGATTGCATGCGATCCTCCTCCCTAGAACTCTTAGTCCACAACGCCATTTTTTTGGATTTGAATTTAAACTGTGCTTGTCCGTTCTGGGCTACTGCAGAAACATGGCGGGGAAGATATGTAGATATAAAGGACTCGTTCTCAGGTAACGAAAGCACAACAATTCCCCTTTTGATGGGATCATACACGAATTAAACCATACTTACGAATGTTATATCCCATTTTAAGTCTGTTCCGCTAGACGCCACCTAGCTCTCCACAATGAACCTCTTAACTTTAGTATCCAGTTGCTGCAGTTCCGTTTAATTGCAATGCTCCCTGCCCATTGGGGCATGGCTCCTCCAATGGGCAGGAAGCTTCTCTGAGCAGAACCATATCACTAAAATACAACGTGTCCTGGCTGCAATAACAATTGTTCTTTCAAATGAAACGAAGGAGGTCTGCCTTCATGCTGTATCCTAATATAACGCAGATACTCAGATGTTCTTGTATTAGTAAGTAGCGTGGTCACCTTGCTCCATGCTCTCTGCGGTTGGCCCCTGTGTTGCTCTGCTCTGCTGCCTTGCTCTCGGCTAGGTCACTTATTCCACCACTAGGAGAAGGCACAGGGGCAATAATGATGCGTTTAGCAAGGAGATATAGAAGAGCACAATAGGTCAACTAAATAAATGATAAAGAAAACTTACTGGGAAACACTTTACAATAAGGTTAATGGTTAATTCTTTAATTAACCACGAATCAACAGTAGTTAACCCATTCATAAGCATTATTATACAGCATTAGCATTAAGGTTAGGGTCAGGGGTAGCGGGTTCGAGTTAGGCTTTTGTACTGTAGTTCAGTTCTTGTTAGTTAAACGTTACTATGGTCGCACTGGCACACCATCTCCAATCCATAGTCGTGCGTTTAGGGGTTCATCCGGATCTCGCACGGCACTCGTTGTGTACAGCGGCCGGTCTACTGCGCGGGTTTGATTTGAATAGCATTCACAGACACTTATGTCTGCGTGCAGTTCGTCTGGCGTATTCTTAAAATCGGTCCCGCGTTACGCTCAGCTCTAAGGGCACTTAGTAGGGAAGTCCGGGAATCTGCGCGCACAGCGACCCAGGCGTCGTCTCTTTAAGACAGCAGGTCCCGTCACCGCTTCTGCAGCAAAGGTGTGTGGTCCGCTTGTTTCCGGCCGAGACACAACCTTAAGGGCGTTAAGGGTCCCTGCCCCCGGGAACACGATTGGTCGAAACTCATTTGAAGCCAAAGAAAGGGAAACGCCCGTTCACTGATTTCGGCTGGTCTGCCATCAGACTTTGGATGCTAATCTCAAGTCTGATTGGTTAGACTAGGGTTAACCCTAACCTTAATAAATGACGTATCAATGAATACCCTGACACGTGAAACATGAACACCATTAGTAAATGATGACCAGACCGTTAGTTACTATGTTAGTTAATGCTTAATACTGCATTCAATACTTTTACTTAATGGTTCATTTATGTACCCTTATTGTAAAGTGTTACCATTTACCATTTGTGACATGTAAAAGTCGGTATTATTATTCGTGTTTGCGTGTGCGATATACATGTCTGTTTCGTGGCAGAACACCGAAGACTTCTCCTTGGCAACAGTCGCCCTGGGGCTTTGCCCCTTTGGCACATTGGCTCCTCCCCCTATATACACAAACTTCTCTTTGTTGCTGGCACCTATCAGAGAAAGAGCTCATCAGAATCCCACTGAAGCACATCCGGCCACAATCAAATCAGGCCATCATACACGGTCACATCCCGACATACACAAACACACATCCAAACACACATACGACCAAACAAACAAACAAACACATGTACGCAAGAATAAATAAAATCATGTGGTCCATTTCTCTCCGTCACAAGAATCTCTTAAATGAAATGGTTACGTGTGTACTCCAAACACACAGTACTGACTGCTTGGTAGACTGCGCTCCTCTCTCTCCGTGCAGCCGGCCGCCTGCCTCAGCAGATCTCCCATCATCCTCAGCAGGTTGCACCGGGCCTGGTACCTTTCCTTCTCCCGCTGGCTGAGCGCGTGGTAGCATGTGTGGGCGATGCGCGGGTCCTAGCCAGGGGGCACACCGCAGGGCAAGAAGTGTGGGTGTCTGTGTGGGTGTTTATGCGTGAGTGTGTGTGTGTGTGGGTGTGTCTGTGTGTTACCTGGTTGAAAGTATAGTGTGCGTAGTCCACAGCTGTACCAAAGGCACTCCGCTGGCCCTCCCCAACCAACACGGGCATCAAGATGTCGGCCCCGGCCTTGACTAACGTATCCAACTGCAAGACAAATACATACATTTACATTTAGGGCGTTTAAGCAGACGCTTTTATCCAAAGCGACTTACAATAAGTGCATTTGTCATAGACAGGCCCCCCCACACACACACACCCATACGCCTCCAAGTAATGTAACTTGGTTAGTATGTTTGTTCTTATATGGCAGACATTAATATCAATCATTTTACGTTGGCATCCCGGTTCATGGTTGTATTTTTATTTATTTTTTAAATTTAGATTTAACTATGTATTTCAAAAGGACAGTCTAACCAGGATAAATGCATTCTTATTCTTATAGTGGTTGTTGGAATTGCGTGTGCATACCAGCTTAGCTCTGTTGTGTGGGTGTCCGGTGGAGTCGTAGTGGATGTTGCTGAGGGCACACAGGGCACTGCCCACCCTGCGGCTTAGGGGAAGATTAGGATCCGCGCCCCCCTTCAACAGCACCTCCACTGCCTAGACAGGGGGGGGGGGGGGGGGGGGGGGGGGGGGGGTCAAGGGTCAAGGGTCAAATGCAAGGGAGGGTGGCATTCAGTTAGTGTTGTGAATTATAACCAACACATTTAAAGGGATGTTGAACTC
Organism: Lota lota; assembly: GCA_026745465.1. NCBI lineage: Eukaryota > Metazoa > Chordata > Actinopteri > Gadiformes > Lotidae > Lota > Lota lota. Next base: position 606,688 of record JACYXH010000109.1, on the reverse strand, counting down.
TACCGTCTTACCTGTTCAATGTCCTCAATTTCCTACCGCATCGTTTTAGTCATCAGCATTTGCTATTAAAAATATCTTCTCATGATGGTTAATACACGTAGCATACGGCGGCATATCAGGGCCAAAACTCGCAAGCTTAAATGACTTCCCGTGGGTGCACAACTAACACGTCCGTGCACACAAACGATTAGCGCATGAACTCTTGCTGCCCCCGCGCAGTATTTCTCTGCTCGCGAGAGCAATAATACAGCCTGCCATGAGGAAAAACTCCCAAGGTGTTTTCCTGCTGAGCAAGTGGGTGGTTTTCTATTTGTCACTAAGTGGGCGGAGCCAGCCATGACCGTTGTGTCCGTAAATGTGATCGGTTATATGTTGCCATGACCGTTGTGTCCCTAAATGTGATCGGTTATATGTTGCCATGACCGTTGTAACCCTAAATGTGATCGGTTATATGTTGCCATGACCGTTGTGTCCCTAAATGTGATCGGTTATATGTTGCCATGACCGTTGTAACCCTAAATGTGATCGGTTATATGTTGCCATGACCGTTGTAACCCTAAATGTGATCGGTTATATGTTGCCATGACCGTTGTGTCCCTAAATGTGATCGGTTATATGTTGCCATGACCGTTGTATCCCTAAATGTGATCGGTTATATGTTGCCATGACCGTTGTATCCCTAAATGTGATCGGTTATATGTTGCCATGACCGTTGTATCCCTAAATGTGATCGGTTATATGTTGCCATGACCGTTGTATCCCTAAATGTGATCGGTTATAAAGTCCGAACACCTCTTGAAGTGCTTGGACTATTTCTTGGGGTACACTAAGCACGCTCACATTCAACCAAAAGTCGGCTCAAGAAAACACATCTCAGAGCATGCTTTGGAGATAGATTAGATTGGAAAATAGAAGATAGATTGGATAAAGCAGTGTAACACCTCAGACAGCTTGAAGTTGTTAACAAAACACTACTAGTGTGCGTTTCATGACTAAAAGAAGGATCATCAGGTCCAGTGAACCATAAAACCGGAAGATAATCAGTATATGAGTAAATAGAATATTAACAGACCAGGAAATATAAAACATAGAAAATGCTGATCAGTAAAGAAATGCAGAGTTACTAGAGCAATGTGCCATAATGGAAATAATTTCTATAGTGAAATAGAAATGTATGGAATTAAAGGAAACTATACAAATTGTAAGCCTTGCCTCGCTGTAGCTGGTGTATCGAAGACATTTAGCGTAAAAATAAAACAGCGATTATCAAATGAAGTCTAATAAATCCACGTTCCTGCTGTACCTATATATGTATTTCTATATATCTATATCTATATCTATAAATATATTAGAGCCCGACGATATATCAGTTGGCACGATTTTATTGGCCGATATTGACCTATCATAGATATATGGTATCGGCGTATATGAAAACTTTAGAAATGGTGTCACTTTTCAAATGTAATTACCTCTTTATAAATCCTCTAGTGTGGTGGTTGAAACTCTAAAAGCTTTAATTGAGCACATCCACGTAAACACTCCCAACACTTTTACATCATGCTCTGTGTGAAGGTTAGTAGCTCCTCCCCATTCGGTTCATTGGTTCCTTTAGCTCATGGTTTTAATGCGTGTCGCTGTGGCCCCAAGCATTGCTGGAGGGTGAGCAGCAAATCCCAAGGAGCTGCTCCACCCCCAGGATACAACAATATTTATATCAAATAACGGCAGATATATCTATATTTTGACTAGTAATTCTTTACTCCCTAATATTATTGTCGGCATCGGCCCCTACAAACCAGTATTAGTCTGTCTGTCTGTCTATCTATATATATAAATATATAGATATAAATATATAGGGATACAATGGCAAATCTCATTCAGGGAGGACAATGCCATGGATGGCTCCGCCCACTTTGTGCCAAAAACAAACCACCCACGTGAGCAGAAGAAATATCAGAGTGAGTAGGAAAACATTTGCGGACATGAGAGCAAAGATAGCATTTGTGCCCATGGGGCCTCATTTGTGTGCTACTTCACCTTATGTGTGCGCTCAATTAATGATTTTCTCACAATTTTTGGCAGTGATATGCCGTCATAAGCCTTCTGTCTGTCTGTGTGAGTGAGTGAGTGAGTGAGTGAGTGAGTGAGTGAGAGAGAGAGAGAGCGAGAGAGAGTGTGTGTGTTGTTACCATGTCATTGCCACTAGCAATAGCTAGGGAGAGTGGGGAGTGTCCGCTCCACAGGAGGTGTGTACTGGCTCTGTGGGAGAGCAGGAGCGACACCACCTCACTGGCATTCTGCAAGCACGCACAAATTGTTAGTCAATTCCAAAACGTTGCATGACACCAACTCCAAATCATAGATTGGAAATAAATACAACATGGCTGCTGCATTGAGTACAGCATTCTCTAGGGCAGCACTTGAAACACATGGTTTTGAATGGATGTGTTGAACACTAACGCTGTAGTCGCTGTCTCTCTGGCAGGCCACATGCAGGGCAGTCCTACCCCCTCCTGCAGGGGCCTCGCTGCTGGGGGATCTGAAGTTGGGGCCCCAGGATGTGGAGGCCAGGGTCTTGTTCCCGAGGGCCGTTTGTGGCTCTGTTCTAGACTGTGCAGCAATATTAAACCGGGGCTTTCAACATTACAATAAAATATTCATAACTGGAGTATATAACCTAATTACCAGCCTGTTATTATTCGATTATAATATAATAATAACAAAACCCTGGTATGATTATTGAAGAAAAGACTAGGATGTATCAGAAATAGACTATTACACTCTATAGCTGCGTTTCCACCGCAGGAACTTTACCCAAGAACTAGGAACCTTTGTAGGAACTTGTGCCACATTATTTTAGCCCCCAAAAGGCCCCTGGTCGGGGGAAGTACTTTCCAAAAGTACAGGAACTTTGGGGTGGGGGTTGCAGCGCTGAACATCTCTGATTGGTCGAATACTCGAATAATTCTATTTCTGCCATTTCAAACTCTGCAGCCGCAAACGGACAGTTTTTTGTTCACTACGAAATGCAGTAAATCACACACAGTGCTCTTATTGCATCCAGAGAGGTAAACTACATTCATAGACCTAGTATTATCGCTATCTGCTATATGTATTGGACATTCATCTCGATGGCAGGCGCTACAAGCCAATGTTTACTTGCACTGCGGTACGTGACTATAGGTTGCTTTTGATAACATGAAGGTGTGCAGTTGAAACGCATCAAGACTCATTTTGGATACCAACTTCCTCCGAAAGAGCGAAGGCTACTTTAAGTTATCGAACAGGGAAACAACCTAAAAAACGAACGGCTCAAAAGCATGGATTTCATAAAGAATGCATCATAAATCCCCTTATCTGCGAACCGCCCTTCGTTACATATGGATTACAACTCAAACTCCGTAATAACTGAATCCTCTAAATACATAGGATATTTTAATAAAGTACGGAGCACACGCTCGTATTCACTGGCTATATGAGGTTGAGGGTTGAATCCATCAGGTCTTTTTCAGTGCCACGATTCTTATTGGAAAATGCCGCCTATTCACGTCGTAACTGATGTAAATAGTTGATGCGATTTTGTTGGTCCGTTTTTTCCCTCAGTATGTTTCGCTTTTTCCGTGTCCTTTATTCGTTCTGTGCGTCTGATGTAAAAGGACCTCCATCTGCCTGACCTCCGCGGGTCTTCAAGCCGCGGTGGAAACGCAGACAACAAGGGGGCGGAAGGAACCTTTTGGTCCCTTGAAATGAAAGCTCCTGGGCCTAAAGGTTCCGGGTCAGTTTGGTGGAAACGGGGCTTAACACACACACACACACACACACCTTATCCAGTTGATAGACATCCTCCTGGTCTTGTGCCTGTGCGTCAGGGTCAGTGATGGCGTGCAGGAGCAGCTCTGTTATTCTGGGGCCCTCCGGCCCTGGCAGGCCTGCAGCGATGTGAAGGGGATATAGGCCCTTCCACTGCAAAACACACACGCACACGCACACACACACACAAACAAACTTAGCTCTCAGAGACACACATAACCACGTAACAGAAGACAACTGACTACTATTGTTATGATTATGCAGTGATTATTCAGTGCACAAGAAAGACCCGAGTGTGCAACCCATTTGGAGCACTTTGAAATGAATGTGACCTGATCTGAATCAGATCACACTAACCACATTGGCTGGTGGTAAAACATTAGCAGTCTCAGTTCACGGCAAACCCGTAAGGAACTTAAAAATACATTGATTCATAGACATCTATAGTAAATGTTTATACGAAATATATCGATATTGCTGAACATTCTCTGTGTGGTTCCAGGTGGCATCCTGACGGAGGAGAGGTCCGCAGAGGGGGCGTTTCCTCACCTCAGATGGGAGGGGTTTGTCTGTGCGCGCGCCACACTGCAGCAGAACCAGGACCGCCTCCACGTGCGCTGCTTTGATGGCGAGGAACAGAACAGGCATGGGCACCCTGGAGCTGTTTGGATCGGCCCCCCTCTGCAACAAGAGCCTCAGAGTGCTCCAGCGAGCCCGGTGCCTGCAGACACACACACGTACAACGGTGACCCTAACGTTGGATAGTAGTAGATATGTAAGACACTGGACAATAAACCATGTTACTAGGACTCAATATGACTCTGAGCCTGTATTTCATTCTTGTCAGATGTACACTTCTCACAGCGTCACCTGTTATAGGGTTTAATAATTAAACCCATTCCTACTCACACTTTATCAACATGTATCATGACCATTCAACGTTAATTATCATGATATCCATCAAAAAAGAAAAGTATACAAATTGTTCAGTAAATTATGGTTTGTTGTTATTTCCAAAATGGTGTCGCTTTTTGCACTCCATCCTATGTTTTCCATTGTCATTTTTCCATTGATGTTTTGTGTTCATTTGTGTTTGCTAAATAAACAGACTGGGAGCATGAGCAGCTGACTTTCTCTTTCCACTGTTTCCCTCTGGCCGTGGCCTTCTTGCAGTAATAAGTGTGTATAAAAGGGGCTCTGGCACTCAGCCACTGCATGTTTACTTACCTTTTCTTTTACAGTTTGCATACGAGTTGGTCCGCAATATGCGCCACTAAATTGACATTGATGTCCGTTTAGTGGCGCACCTTAAGTCAAGGGTTGGGAACCACTGTTCCAGATTATCTTGATAATTCCTAATGAGCAGAATGCAGAGAAAAAAACCACCCACTCAATTTTCATGGCGGCCATCTTGCGGACGGTCTCTTGGCTGTGGGTGCGATGGGGAACTCCGATGCGACTCAGCGTTTCGGCCGCGCGCTGCATCACCTCCTCCGTCACGGGAATGAAGAAGCTGTCCAGGGAGCGTGAGGAGCTGAAGACCGGAAGCTCCTCACTGTCCACAGCACAGTACTGCTGAATTACAGGGGGGGGGGGGGGGGGGGGGGGGGGGGGACGACATTCATTGCAAAATAAGCTTTTATCCCAGAGGTGTAATAGTAGGCTCATAGACAAGTGTCGCTCATTAAGTTCCTTTTGAGTCTGTAGGTCTGCCAGTGCCCATAACTAACATCACGAGATACACCTGTGTTCACCCTTTCCATTACGCCTCTGTGACAAAGGCCTACGCGGTGGCACAGGCTAGCTACACTGAGTTAGCGGACAGAAGCTCCACGCTTTGTACCCGAGCGCTTGCTGCCGACGCCGCTTTTCGGGTAGCCCCGGCTCCGCCCCCTCGCCAGGTGACACCGCCCAACGGGATGTGGCCGTCCAGCACTTCGAGACAGCGAACCTCGCCTCGGACCTCCTCCTCTCCTCCTTCGGTCTCGTTGACACTCGCCCGCGGACTGCCATCGCCGTCGACGCCGTCGTCCGCGTTTCCGTGCTGCTCGTTGGTTCCCACGTCAGCCGCGGGGCCACTGAGGGGACTGCCGGCTGGCCGTGGCCGAGGCGTTGCCACCTGATTCACATGCCGGAGGCGGGGAGAAGAGGACATTTGAGAGATCGGTCACACGTCAAACTTTGTATCGGCCATTTAAATAACGGGAATAATGGGACTCGGCCACGGGGAGTCTAGGTCATGTGGACACACTTCCACACAAATCTTCCGTCTTGCATTTCTATTTGTGTTCCTCAAGCAATGTGGAAATGAAAAAGAAGACGAAATGGAAACCAAGTAGGTATGTACTGTACTTATTTCTCTTTAGAAAATAATGCATTGTAGTGCAAAATATATTACAGAGGACAGACTCTTTTAATGACTGCTATTATTTTGCAGGACTGTTAGTTTGATATGAACTGACTTGATTTAAATGAGTCGACTCAACTGATCAGGTAAAGGCTAGCATGACAGGACACAGATGGTACAATTTACACAATTCACTGTAGATTAGATATTTGTTGCGGACACTGGGTGTTTTAAATGGGATACCATATCTACTTCTGTTGTGGCCACCAGGGTTGGGGGTACTGCCCTCTCGGCTACGGTAGTGTGGAGAGACTGAAAGGGGTAATAGAGGACATGACACACTGCCAATGCGTTCATGCCCTCGCAGTTCAAGTTATCAATGTCAGCACCCATATCCAACAACAGGTGGATTACAGCATCGTGGCAGTTAACCTGAAGAAAAAAAAAAAAAAACAGAGAAGAACAATTAAACAAACCATAAATAATTCAATAATCGTACAACTATAAAGTGTAAATGGTTTACCGTGGCAGCAATGAGTGGAGTATGACCTCGAGCATCGCTAACGTTAGGGCTGACCAATCGGGTTCGAAGGATCCGGTTCACAGCCTGCTGGTCTCCCATGCTGGCCTTCTGGATTAGCATCTCTGAGTTGAATTCTAAAGGCCCTTTAGGTCCAAATGGCTTCCTGGATAGAGACAGAACCGCACTCACGTCCCAACCCACACGCACTATCTCTAGCCTGGCCAGCATAACGCGTGCGCACGCACACACACACACACACACACACACACACACACACACACACACACACACACACACACTTGAAACAACTCCACAAAGAAACATGTTGAAACTTGATATTATTATTCATTTCAAGTACCTATGTCTACAAGTTCATTCTTTTTAATAGTTGACGGTTGCTGAACTTAACGAGACTTCTACACCAAACGACATTCACTGCAGTGATTACTTGCAAGGTGGTTTAGTGAAATAAAAAAACTGAAAGAAGATGATACTAGCATTACAGTTGACTGTTGCCTGCGTGGAAAATGTCCTCTGCACACTCTCTTCGACTAACGTGTGCTTGGATGCATTCCACCTCAGGCATGTTATATGTTTTTTTATGTATTTCAGTGTGACAGGAAGTGGCATGCATTAACATGCAATCTCGCCATGTTGTCCCCCACCTGTGTCTGTGTATGTGAGCCTGCATTCGGAGCTGCCAGGGCAGCGTGGAGACAAGCACTGGGTCCCTGTCCAGCTCTGGCTCCCACAGCTCTCCAAAGAAGCAGCGATCCAGCTCCTTCCTGAAGCCAGGGGGCAGGGGCAGGTGGTCACCGTCCGACGAGTAGAACTCCAAGCCAGGGGGCCGGGTGAGGCTCTCCTCGGACAGCAGGTCAGTGTAGGGGCTGCGCAGGGGGTCATGCTCCCACTGAGGGAGTTGGGGATGTTGGAGAGAACCGGTGGGGCGGGGGGGGGAGCGTTTGCTATGTTTGCATTGGTAGCATTAGCATTGATACACCTCATTTGACTGAATGTCAATGTTAAAGGATTCACTGTGCTAAGTGGATGGGAAAAAGACCCAGAAATTGTTTTTGTTAATTTGAGATACAAAACGAGGTGTCAATCAGAGCAAGGCGACCACAGTGAACATGATATAGGTGAAGGAGAAAGCCTGGCCCTTCACAGTGGTGTCAACTCAAGAGTCCATAAAGTCAAGTGATTGTTTATGGACCCAGGATGCTTACCTTGGAGACTGGCTTTGTAGCCTTGGACAAAAAAGAAGGCTGAGGAGAAAAAGGCAGAAAAATAAAATAAAATGAGATGCCTTGTGGGTAAAATGATTGGGAAAATATTGGTTGTAACAGTTTGGAGCCATTTGCATTGTGTTTTGAACTAGAAAGTGTTCTTAAATATGGACAAAATGAAAAGCTAAACACATTATTGTTATTGTTATTATTTTATAAACAAAGACAATGTGTATTTTTTGTTCAATTTTTATTTTATTCTATGACATAATTTAAGTGATCAATAGTGTTGATAATGAGGATGCGTCTGAAAATAACATACACTACAATACCAAACATGAATTCCAAACTGTTAATACTGTGTATTCAATAATACAGAAAGTGTATCCTCTCTTTACAGATAGTTGGGGCCAAACTTTTACTGTACCGTTGCCAGGGGGTCTATAGCAGCAGCAGCAGGGCCCATATAGGTAGCATATTCTGGAAAGCTGCTTAGGCTGAAGCCTCCTTCCAGGGAGGTACAAAGCCTGGCCAGGTGGTCCCTGTGCCACAGACCCACATCCTGACGCCCATCAGGGTAAGTTAACACACCTGGGCCAAACTTCTGGTGAGCATGGTACAGACCCTGGAGAGGAGAGGAGAGGAGAGGAGAGGAGACAAAATGAAGAACAAAAACAAAAGAATTGAAAGAGGTGGAAAATTTTAAGAAAAGTAAATCGTTCCATGAATCCGTCCATCTCAATTGTGTCCGGGTGTCTTACCTGAAAGGTGGATCCATCAGGGAACTCCTTCATTCCATATCCCTCCTTCTTGTTGAGGTAGAACTTGCCAGTGAACTTGTAGCCTGAGGGCCAGCTGTAAAACCCTTCGCCATGGCGGTAGTCTCTATAAAACACACCCTCATAATACTGCACACAAAAACACACAGGGAGGGAATGGTCTGTGCAGGCTACATCTTACAAGGAATCCACGAATGTAATACTGGAGACTAGAGGGGACAGTTGTAGAGAATTGCTATTGCAACAATCCGTTTCAGAACAATGATGCTACATATCTATCCTCCTCGTTATCAGACAGAAAGATGGTATAGGCCTATATAAGATATGTAATTCATTTATGGTTAAATAGCCAACATTTTAATTTGAGTGTAGGTGGTTGTCCATTGCAAAAAAAAAAGTGTGTTTCATAACTTAAATACTGTAAGGTTTCAAATAAGCGAAAAACAACACTAAGGCATGGGCAGCTCTAACCAGGGACCCCATGCCAAGACAATCTCACAGCAGAAAATAACATTTGATCAACATTTTATGACTTTTGATGGTGTCTGTGGTTATTTCCAGCATCCAGCTCGGCGGCCAACTATCATTTAAACATAAGATGTTTTGACGGAATTGTAAAAACGAGCCTACAGGTTGGAGTTCTTTATGGAACAACGTGACCAAAACGGTTTCTTGGATGGTGTGGGTTGAGCTCCAGAGTGGTTGTTTTCACCGTACCTCTCCATTCTTCCAGGTGAACCTGCCCTTGCCGTGTTTCAAACCATTCAAATAGTCTCCTTCATATTTGGACCCGTCAGGCCACTCCTGTGTGCCGTAGCCTTGCCTCATGTCGCCCCGCATCAGACTTGTCCATGTCCTCGGCCTTCTTCCCTGGTCCAGGGCTTCTGCCGCTCCGCGGCCACCGCAGTCGGACAGCATCTCGGACGGGGGGATCTCTCCGTAAAGCGAAAGCGATCAGGGCTTTTGTTCGCGACGGGAGAGGTTGTTGGGACCAAAGTTCCGGGCAGCTGGTTCACTGTCATGGCTGGTTGTCTTGACAACGAAGCCGCGCGTTAACCTTTCGCAGGTCTACCGCGCTTTCCTTTTTTTTTTTTTTTTTTACCGTAGACGCTACCGCCCCCGTGAGGTTGCTCTGAGCACGTCAACAATACACCGTTGTCAGGGAAACGGGTGACAACGTGGCCTACTTACGCTACCCAAGGCAACTACGGCAAGCCCTTTCAACATTGAATCAGTAGCGGTAATATCAATTGTAGATATCAACAATTCCTTTTTGACTAGTTATAATTCCAAGCCAACATATCCATAATGTAATTTTGACTAGCAGCGATTCTAATTAAAGGTATCTACAATTAATTTCTCACTAGTCAAAATGTTCATTCCTGATTTCAACAATTAATTTCTTACTAGTGGAAATGTCAATTGTAGATATCTGTAACTTACTTACAACTAGTCAACTTTTACCATTGACTTCCATTCAAACTCAATTAGATATCTGTAATTCAATTTTGACTAGTTACAATTCCAAGTCGACATATCCATAATGTGATTTTCACTAGTTGCAATTCTAATTAATGATATCTACAACTCAATCCTCACCAGTCAAAATGTTAATTCTTGATATCAACAATTCAATTCTCACTAGTCAAAATGTCAGCCCAACTGATTAAATGTTAAAAGGGCTTGCCATGAGGCAACAGCCCACACTCTATGTCCTTACAGTGTAGTAGGCCTGCGTTTTAGTCGGGAGAGAGAGCACGCTACACGTGTTGGTATCATAAGGCGAACTTATGTGTGGCACAGGCCCTCGGTTTGATGGCGAACTGCTGTGCCACGGCTGAAAAGGCTGTAATCCGCAGACCTGCAGACCATTGCTCTCTGAAGAATTTCCAATCGTATCAAGATATTTATCATTCCGGCATGATCGTTTCCCCTCTCTGAACAGTAAACATGGTGTCCCACTAACCTAGTTTATCCTGGTCACTTACTGAAACACAATGGTCTCTTGATCTTTTCCTTGTGCTATAGGGGCTCATGTACCATACTTTATGTCCCCACTACTCCCAAATGGCTACAAAGCATTCACGGGCGGGCCTATTATTCCTAAGTGTTTCAAGAAGGATAGGGCAGAGGCTTCAGAAACATCCCTGGAGAAAAGACACCCTCTTTGTCTTCTACCCATAAATGAGAGGTTGTTCACGGGACACCTCCACTCAAGAGCCTTCATAAACCTTCCATTGTCTGCTAACGGAGGAACAGTAAATCACTGCTCCTCATTCCATGGTGGTTGGTGTCCATTTGTGTCCAACAGTGTTTAATTGTTAGCCTTTTGTTATCCATATTGAAGTTTTCAGTTGAAAAACCAGCAAGAGCGTAGCAGAGTTCCCAAGGTCCTATGTTCCTCAGTTAAATGTTATGTTAACACACATTAATACTCAAATTGTGTTCAGGTCCAATTTGACCCTTTTCAAGTGAAGTTATTTCATAAACATTCTCCTGTTTAGGCTTTTTAATATGAAAGGCATTTTATAAATGTAGTGTTCTATTGTAACAATAAAACTGCTTTGGTATTTGGAAAGTTCAGCAGTAGGATGTCAATCACAGCTTAAAATAGAAAAAAGGTGTTAAAAATAAACTAGCTAAATGAAGGAAAATTTTAGTTTGGAGGCAAAAACAAAATGGATTAAATTGGATACTTGAGTCATGATGTGAGGATTTGTGTATCAGTTAGAAAACCGATATGAAGAGTAAAAGTTAGATTCAAACATCTTTACACTGGGCTGGTTTTCCACTCAGGAAGCCTTCAACTATGGCCTTTACTCCAACCATTAAGTGCCCTAAAGTATAGGCCTGCTATACTGACAGTGCTGAGGAACAGAAAACGCCTTTGACAAGTTCCCACAATAGCCCATCTCATATCAAGAGAATTCAGAGCCGAAGAACATCTTTTTGAGGTTCCTATTATGTGCCATATAGAGTTGGGGAACAAAGGACCCTGGGAGAGCACATATGTAGAACTGTGGAACATAGGACCATTTGTCATGTTCCCATTATGTGCCATATCAATCTGGGGAACATAGGAATTACCCCCCCCATTGCCTGCCCCATGCCAATTCATTTACTTACAACATTGTTTCATGTATAATTTAATGAGATACACGTTGTTGCATTAAATTGAAGCATTTCTCCTCTGTTAGGTGTGTTGAATGGAATAGTCAACACACCGTCGATATAAAACATGACATAAATCTGCCAACAGGACCGTTGCATCATCATCATCAGTCGTTTAAAGGAATTGTATAATACCATTTTGAACCACATAATTAATTGTATTATTTGTCAGCTGTTCAATTTTAAAAGAAAAGTAAATAATCTATGATTATTTATATAGACAAAACTATGTCGATGGTAATATAATCTGATTAGTTTATAAACAGCAGTTCCATAAAAAGGTCTAGGGAAGGCATAGCTGGGAACCAGTGCTCACTTATGTACATTAGCTTAGTGCTCCAGCACCTCAGAGGCGAGGTTAGAGGTCATCACAGAACATCTGGAATATCGGAAACCGTCTGGAAGCACAAACTTAAAAACAGGCGTAGGAAAATGATACCATGGTGGTTCTTAACCGGACAAAAATGCAGCCGCCGGGGGCCATTCCTCAGGTGTCGTTCTCACTGATGGTGAAGGTCTCCATGGGCCCTTTGCTCAGGGCCTTGATGTCCTCCAGCAGACCGGTGGGGGTCACGATATGGGAGGACCCTGTGTGTTGTTTAACCAATGAAATATGCTTCAGTATTACGTTACTCATACGATCACTTTATGCACATCACATCTATGAAGTACTAAAAGGTATGTTGGTGTACACGTTTTCTGAGGTTTGGTGCCTTTTCACACTTTGATTATCGTCCCGAAAAGGTTTGACAGATTACAGAAGAATCATTAAAACATTGAAAAAGTTATGTTTAGATGAATCAAGCAAGGCTGGAAAAAAATTGATGTATTTTTGAACAAATCCATGTAGAAAAATCTAATTCCCGTAGGACTTCCACCTGCTTTCTCGATAGCCCGTGATTGCACTGCGAGTGTTGAGGTTGGCTCCAAGAGGAAATCGAGGGCACCGCTCACCTATGATGACTTGGCAGGACTTGACAGCCTGGGTGACCTGGTAGGCGCAGCGTGTCTCAGAGTAGCACACGCCTCCGATGACGAAGACGATGAGGCGTGCCCCACTTCGCCGCTCGTCCTGGGAGCTGGGCTTGTGCTTCTGGCGGGCACTGGAGCCGTCATGGAACCATGAGTGAAATGTAGATACACGTATTTTTTTAAATTCAATATTACATTTACATTTTTTTTTTTTTACAAACGATACTAACTTCTCTTTGAATTCTTTACTACTAACATTTTGTATCACCTAAAGCCAACAGCAACAGCGGAAACAACAGCTCATGTAATCGCTGCTTCTATTGTTGTGGAGTGTTTCTGATCTTTTCAAAATTAGTGCCAAGTCATGCGTTCCTCTGCGTGGCCCACCTTTTGTCCAGTCATCCATATTTACTGCCATGACCAGTGATTCAACATTAATGTTTGGGATCGGTTAACCAACGGTTAGTTGAGTGAGCTTTCGTACAGGGGGGGCCAGAGTTTATGTGACGATTTTGGCAGGATGTGGCAATTTAGAAAGCACAATTAAAAAAGGTGCTGTAGGCAAGATGCGAGTATTGTGCTATAATTTGAGTGCAATTTGCTAGAAATGCTTTAGCCATCTGTCAGCAATAAGTGAGTGAAATGCTCGGCGCCTGACTCTGTATGAGACAATGACAAACCACATTGTGTGTAAACCCACCTGACTGCCCCAGATCCATTCCAGGTCGCAGGCGATTCAGACTGGTGTGGCCATTCTTTGGTGTCCAGCTTGTTCTCTATAGCATCCTTGAAACAACACACATGTAGAGTATATGTCATGTATAGGCCATCTCCATTCAGGTCCCTGCTGGGTAGCAATGAACTATAGCTCACTACAGTGAGCCATAGTTCACCATCGTTTCAACCCTGCCACATTCAGCTCCCACAAATCGACGTGCCATGTAGGTGAAGTACTTCATCATCACACATTATTGCATGATGAGATAAACGGGAGACACCAACACAGTGTGGCATGACACAAAAAGTGCTACTTGCAATCAGATAGCCTTTTATCTGACAACTCCTCATCATCCGTTTGGTCCCCAACAGCCATTTCCGGTTGGCGGACGTTTGGTGTTGAGGGTATTTGTGACTCATCATACTCCCCAGGAATGCAGCCTTCCTGCCGGGCATCCAATCGGAAGTGACTGCTGTAATGTCTCATCACCACGACTCAAGAACGAAAAACAAACGATATTTGACCAGGAACAAAAACGAAAACAAAACCATATTTTCTGCTCTGGAACATAGCTATGTTATCATTGAAAACGGTCAATAACGTTATTATTTTGGTCCAATTCCATGTTTCTAGAAGATTGGGCTGGGGAAATTACCTCCACCTTTTACACACTGTGATGAACGTTGCTCATGAGCCAATTAGAATCTGGTAGAGCGCAGATCACGGTTAATTTGTTCTGATTGTAAAAAACGATGACATTTGATGTCTACAGGCAGTTTAGAGTTCAATCCTTCAGCGTTTGTCCTTCAGAGCTCGCATGGGAACAAGCTCCCATGATCCCTTTTTTTAAGGTTAGGCTGTTCATACCGCCAGTGGGTTGACATCTATGAGTTTCTACGTTTCTATGAGTCTGATTGACTCATAGAAACCCTTGCAAATCAAACATGGTACGGTATATGGTGTTGAAAACAGTTCAACTTCAATTTGAATCAGCTAATGTAATTGTGCGACAATCCCATTTCCATTTCCTTCCGTACTAATTCTTTTGCTGTGGTTGGTTCTGTAAGCAGGGTGTTCAGCCATAACTACAAACGGGGATTCATTTCCACTGCCCACAATGATCCTCCCAAGAAAAGTGGGTTGGGGGAATGTCCACCTGCCCCCTGTTTCGCACCGCCATGACAATCAGGTCAGACGGAACGCACCGTGCACAGCATAGTATTTATTAGTATCAGGATAGTATTTATTTTTGTTTGATTATCCTTTTTAAGAATACTCATTAAAGCAGGCTGCCACTGAGTTGAGTGTGCACCTGATCGGCTCATAGAAACACTTCAGAATCAAAACACGCATCGAACGGAGCATGGAATCAATTTTTTGAAAACACAAATTTGTCAAATTAATACAATACACTTGTCATCTTCAAGGGAAAAGGGGCACGGGCCGCATGTCTTCATGGGTAAAAAATAGATATACTAGACTCGTGTACGTTTCGGCGCGCTGTAGCCTCTTTCTGTAAATAAACAGGGCCACATTAACATCTGAACTCAAAGACCACGGCTGCTTCACTTCCTTGCATCCCTTATCCTCTCCACCCCCCCCCCCCCCCCCCACCCCCCCCCCACTGACCTCCATCACATCTTTGATGACGGGGGTCCACCTCGAGAGGTTGTACGTCTCTTCCTCCGAGCGGTCGCGCCTGCTCGGCTTGCGGGAGAACAAACTCGGCTGAAAAATAAATAAATTAAAAGAATCAGGAAAGCAAGAGCAAAAAATTTAATAAAAAATACGGAATTATGAAGCGCACGTTAAGTGAGTTGACCGAAGCTGGAGCTGGGCTCTGTAGTAAGAACGCGCCCCCCCCCCCCCCCCCGCTTACCGACGAGATGATGCTGACCCCCAGCTCCTTCCAGTTCAAGATGAACTCCCTCTCGTTCTCAATCTTCACATGCTGGATGAGCTTGTTCAGGTTCTCCTCCGTCGTTCCTGTCAACAAGACACGTGTAAACCAATTCAGAAACATTATGGGTGAAAGGCTTCGCAAAGCCGTCGGCCACTGTGACATTTTGACACATCGGCACAATAAACACGTTTTCATTTGGAAACATGAACCTAACATGACATATAAAATAGTAATTGTAACACAACTTCAACAAAGGATTGCGTAGATCCGCAGAATACGGGGAAATTAAGTCACATAAACCAATACACAAAATCAAAGTGTGACTGACTTCAGCTCCCCGTCTGCTGTAATGAGTCGTTACAGTAAGGTAGCTCTCTGTAGCTCTGGATGTCTTACTGAAGGCTCGTTTGGTTGCGTAAGGCATGTCTTACGGTCAGTGAAAGAAGTGTCAGTAATAGTGATATTGTAATCGCAGGTCAACTACTTGAAACATCCATCCACCAACCCCGAATTCTGTACCCCCCCAGAGAAGGGCCCCCCCCCCAGAGGAGAAGGGGGGGGGGGCTTGAGACGCAGTTGGCCACCGTTTCGCGACCCACTCCATCGCTTTCTCCAGCAGTACAGTCCAAAATAAAAAAGCCCGAACCTTTCGGTCCACAGGTGATTTACACCTACCATGCACGAGAACACAGCATCCCCCGCCCTTGCCCATGCACGGCCCCCCCAAACGCATCTCAAGGGACTCCCTCTTGATGCTGATGTTGTCCCCACGTTGACTCAGAGTCATTTACTTCTAAAGCTACAACACCCGATTCATGTGTTGTTCGGTTGGCCAATAGGTGCTTCCCAATGCTGTACGGTTCAATGCGATTACACGCACCGTTTCACCACTAATAATATACAATTGCAGTTGTTAACGTTGGTGATATATCGATTTATTATATTAGATATTGCAGATACGCATACCTGATCTATAACTGTATCAATAATCATAGGTACTGGGAACCCAATTGTGTGTGTCTTGTTTTTAGTCATCTTGTAATCAGAGATTACAGACCGTAGCGTTTCATCTTTATTTTTCATAAATTAAAAGTACGTAATCTTTGTCAGAGTCTCCAGGCTTCAATGGGGTGTGCCACCAGTGGGGTGGAATGTGGATATGGAGCCAGCCTTAATCTGCAGCAGAACACTATTGGCACAGGCCAATAGTCAATGGATGCTAGCCTACGCTAGCATCCAAGGCCCAGCAAGGTTGCTGGATGGGATGGGAGATGGGAGAGGGTGAGGGGGGGGAAGGCTTACCGTTGAGGCTGAAGATGTACAGCAGCACGGCTCGGATCTTGTCGTGGGTGCTGTGGTTGTTCAGCAGCACGGGCAGCAGGGTCCTCATGGGGTCCTTCACCTTCACGCCTTCCACGTCAGAGCCCACTGCCAAGTCCTGCGTGCACGCGCACGCACACACACACACACACCACTACTACTGCTGCTGTTCTTTTGTCGATGGCACATGTACACATGACAACCACAGAGATGGTATACCACTAGTGCAGAGGTCTTCAACGTTTTTCAGGCCATGGACCCCTTGGCTGACGGTGACACGGTGGAGGGACCCCCTATTACGTATCGTATAGAATCGTGTTGCTTATTAAACCGAGCCAATAATAACGTGTAGTGCGGTCTATAGTGCCTTCTATAAAAGAGCCACAATGGTATCTTTGCATCATTACAAAATGTATGTTTAGTTTAGTTTTACTATTTCAAGTTTTGGAAGAAATTAAAGTTTGGGATGAAATAAGTTCGGGGACCCCCTGCAGTAACTCTGCGGACCCCCTGAGGGGTCGCGGACCCCCTGTTGAAGATCTCTGCACTAGTGGATTGCTTGTAGGACATAGACGAACCTGTTCGGCTTTGCAGAGTTTTTCCACATTCTTCTGGTACTGGCTCATGCAGTCCTCAGCCAAGTGCAGATGGACCGTTTTCTACAGTACAGACAACAGGGATCTCAGACTGGAGGAATGGAATCATTAATGATATCCTAGTGCGGCATTCCTGCACACGGAGGGTAATGTTTCCTGTAGAGCTGTAGTCAAATCTAAAATGGTGTATGACCCCGAGTTAAAATGATTAATAAATCATTGGCCATTTGGAACTTACATTTGGCCACAGTGGTCAATTCTGTTAGCAGGACATTGAGAGATGGGTTGATGAAAACACATTTCTGGATGATGTCATACCTGAGCCATTTGTTTACGGAATGAGGGCATCTTCTTCATCAGTTGGGATAAACCGCTTATTGTGATCTGGGAAGAAAATATAAAATCCTCAAGAAAAAGAAAACACGATACCCCATTACATGGATTTATGAGCACCGATAGGCGATTCTGTAAATAATGCAATACCGTATTAAGATTGTATATATGTAAATATAAAATCTTAATATCCTATCAATAAATATATAAATATAACATTTAATATTTTGTGTTGTTTTAAAGTCGGGGTTCTATAATTCTTTAATGAAAGTGGATGAACAGAAGGCAACACAGTTTATGCAAATTGACTATAGGGAATATGAAGTTACATCACGCCGGGCGCCATCTTGTGAGACAGAACCAACGGAGCCAGGGTCCTCTAAACATGGCGTCCTTCACCTTAGCGTTCAACGCGGTCTGATGTCCACTCCGAATTCCCCATTGGCAAATATATTACAGCTCAAAAGAATGGTACCGTCCTAACATTGTTTTGGTTCTACTAAATATAACTAGGGGTGACCTCGAACGTTTGATGATTTGAATCTTCGATAAAGAGACATTTAGTCGACTTAGTCTTTTATGGTCGGTTCACCGTGTCGGGAAAATAGTTTGTGTGTCACAGCGGGGCATTCCATTGGGAGGATGGGGGTGCTACATGAGTCATACTACAGCAGTGCTTGGCTTCTAGAAGGAATAGACCAAGTTATTCAAAATACAATTGTGGGATCGGGGATTGACACAGTTATGTTTCGCTGTCAATCAATATCCGTATTGTTTGTTTGATAACCCCTGTGTGAGGGCATTTTCTTTAGTAGAGCACATTCTAGGCCGTTAGTCTAGAAGGATACACGCTATCAGGAAAAGACTTCTGAAGTTTGGCAGCATTTCGAAACTATTACAGATGATAAAAACCGCAGCTGTCATAGCGTACCGCTTGCGCTAGTGAAAAGGATTCTCTCGTCGGTACTCAGTAGTGCGTTTTCACTGCTCTTCTGAACTGAACGGTGCCCCGTTTGTTCTGTAGGCTGAAACGCATCGTTCACATGCATTTTAAATTGTTCATCTTCTACGTCCTCTTTATCGGTGCGGGTTTTGTCATGGTGGGATGTGAATGCCGGGCGTAGACAGACAACAGAGCTCTCCATCTCCACAGAGACAGGCCACTATTTGAGTTCATAATGTCTGATATTTCATATACTTCATTTATATCATACCAGCCTATAATATATAAGGCTAATAGCAATCTATATTTTCTGTCAAAACGAATGCAAATGACATGAGCGGACGCGCAGCTGTCGTAATATGGTGAAAGGTTTATTTGTTTGTTTGGATGGTCACCAAGCTGCTTTATAGAGAGGTGTGGGAAACCTTGATAAGCCAATGTATTATTTTCCAGTGTTTAAACCACGCAAAAGTCAGGACAAATTAGGCTTCACTGAGCCGAATATGTAAAGAAAGATATTGTATATGATTCGACGATCAGTCGATGATGGGACGAATCGGCTTCAACCATGCAAATCCTTAGTCGCAGACACCCCTTAACATAACATTGACATTTTACCTTGTCATCCGGCTGTTTCTTATTGGCAGAGATCTCCTTTACCAGCTTTGGGATTTGTCTATGATGAGAAAACACCAGAATTAGGACTTTGTTTTTATGGAACACTCAACAACATTTCAGTCTCGGCCTGCTTTATGTATGCAAGTAAGTATGAAACGACGGATATTTCAAAACGTGCCCATGCAATCCTGAGCCCTTTCGAGACTGAGTTTATTTGCTGGTTTTACATGCATGTTATTACAGCCATTATAGCCACTGCACTTCCGTTCCATGATATTGCCTTTCCATTCCTTCTTGCGTTTCCAACATGAAATCGTCAAAACATGCATCAAAACCACTAGTGTGAAACGTACGCTGTGACCTCAGCGATGTGCATGTGCCTCAGTTTAACCCAGAGCATGTCTTCCTCGTTCAGCAGAGCCTCCTTCTCTGAACCATCTTTAGACTTGTACCTGGGCGCAGAAGAAAAACCAGAAGAAAGCGGTTGGTGCCTGCTTTAACGTGGCTGCGAGAGGAAGTGGTTTCTCTGAATCTGAATGAAGGAAATGTGCTCATCTGGAACACGAACAGGTGCACTGAGATCGAGACAAGAGGTGGAAGCCATTTCCTACTTGTAGGTTTCTTTTTTAATGTCAACCAGATCGTAGGCCATGGCCTGGTAGGTCAGCTCGTGCAGGATGGGACTGACGGGGTCGAAGCCTCTCTCCACTATCAGCAGCTGGGCCTGGGTCTTTTCCTGTCGCATTCAAAAAACGATACGGGCCAAAGTCAACATGAGTGACCAGGAATGACATTCAGGTGTAAATAAAAGCAACAAATATCTTACATTTGGCCCCATTTGTGACATCGACCCGTGTAGTGAAATGGCCCATATTGTGCTAACTTGATAGAAAATAGAAGCTACCTCTAGCTTGCACATTTAGGATAAATTAAGTGGCACACTTCTTTCCACATCATGGCTTAATAAAACGCCCTGGCTTACCTGCTAAAACGGAGGGCCAATAGCCGTGAGTGCTTCCCGCATGCTCAGTCTACTGTATACGCTACACATTCGGAATATAACAGAACCACAGAATAACCTTTTTGTTGCCACTGTCGTCCAGCTCATAGTGCGCAGCTAGCTTGTTGTCCACAAGCGCTGCCAAGGCCATGGTGTTCTCCGTGTTGCTTTCCCTGACAACAACAGAAAGCTGTTAATGACAGTCAACAGAAACCACTATTAAGACTGTTGCTTCGCAAGATTCAGAAATATGTTCCAAGCTATATACTGCTGTGATTCCATGAAGTAAAGAGAAGAGCAGAAACCGGCACTAGCAATAGATTTGTTCGCAATTCATTGCGTTAAAAGAAAATACATGTAATGCTGTCGCACAAAATAAAATTAAAATTGCAAATGAAAGGTTCGGTAACACTTTAGCCAGCGGATTGGCGCAACAAACATTTTCTTGTGAAACATGTCTGCCTCTGCTGGGACTTTTGGCGAGGGGGCGTAAAACGAGATGCTGAGATCCTATTCCAGCTTACTTCTTATATCTGACCCCCGGGTATTCGCCCAGTGTGGCGCACAGAGTAACGATCTGGTCTGCCAGAGTCTCCATTGTCTTCCTTTTGTCCTGACTGTGTGGGCTGTAGATGCTCCGGAAAGCCTCAGGATTGTCAAATGTGAACACCTTACAAGAAAGAGTGTAATGTTTCATAATGAATATCAGTCGGGCCTCGGATGTGGCAGTAAGTGAGTTGAATATGGATGCAGCCTTAAGTCGTTCTGAAACCTCAAGCCAATCAGACTCAAAAACAAAGTGACGCTATTGCTCTCTTCACTCTTAAAGCAAAGCATACTGCTCTGAGCAAAACCTTCAGTGCAGATTTGTGTGAATATGTAAAGGACGACGATGCCATATTTAAACATCATTATTCATTCTACGCTTTCCTTTTCTGTTTATTAAATTCAGCAGAATTCTTTTAACAGGCTTGAGCTTTTTAACAGGCTGGAGGCTTTTAACAGGCTGGAGGCTTTTAACAGGCTGGAGGCTTTTAACAGGCTGGAGGCTTTTAACAGGCTGGAGGCTTTTAACAGGCTGGAGGTTTTTAACAGGCTTGAGCTTTTTAACAGGCTGGAGGCTTTTAACAGGCTCGAGGCTAGACTGATATGCAGACAGAAACAGAGTGTGAACTCGCGAGATCAGGATGGTCTCGCGAGACCGTAGAACATTTATCATAAAAATAAAATATATAGTATCATAGTCTTTATAAACACGAGCAAAAAAGCCAACACAAATAATGATAGGGAAAATAAGGGCAACACTTACTTGAGCCTCAAGCGGCAGAAAGGATAGGTTTATTTCTTTAACCACACGGATATACTTAGCACAGTAAAGCTTCATTTTGTTGAACAGATCATCAGAGCAATCTGTTGGATCAAAAAGTCGATATATGCTCTCACAACCTCATTTACAAAGAATAAATATACAAGAATGCAATATGAATAATCGTATGATGATTTAAGCCATCTTTTACTTACAGTCAGTGAAATATACATATGCCGCCTTATACTTGGGTTTAAGCTTGAAATCGGCAATAAATGCATCCACGCACTGCAAACAAAGGGGGAACAATAAAGCTTTAAACCATGGGAGACAAAAACGCTAGAATAGAAAAGGTAAAAAAAATTGAAATAGCAAAATAAAGGTCCTTAAGATTTGTAGAATGTTACCTTTGAGGTCGGTGACATGAAGTAGATGGCCTTCATTTCTGGAACAGGCTCTCTGTTTTTGTACAGGTCCTCCACAACTGAGAGAAAAAAAATGTTTGTCTCAACACAAATGAACAAAGAATCAGAGAAAAACACCTCGAGGCAATCAGTATCAACACTTCAATTGAGTATCATTAGCAGTGAGCTCGCGATTTTGGGAGTTTTACAGAAAATAAACGGGTTTTTTTCAAATGTGCTTTGCAAATATGGTTTTAAATGATATATCATAATTCCTCTTAAAATATAACATTTTAGAAGAAGTAATAATAACTGGGGATTTGGAGTCAGAGGCTGTGCCATTTTCCTGAGGCTCTACTACGGAAGGCTGGCCCATGTTCAAGCCGGATGAAAACAACATGTGCCTGTATTGCTTACTTGTTATTCCCTCCGCCATCAGATCTGACATTTTGCAACATGACGACAGGAGTTTGGTGGTGAAGGGATCCAGAATGAGTATCTGTAGGAAATTGGATGGGAAAGTCTGAGTCATTACACTGCTTCTGCTACGCTACAGCGATATTCACTTTTTCCATACTTAAAGAAGTGGCTTGTGTAGAATATAGTGGCATCTAGTGGAACAAACTCGGCAGACATGGAATCTAATATTCATCTGTATGATTTAAATCAGTGCATAATCCCAGGAAAATAAGAATAGTTTTCTTTTACCTTAAAATGAGCACTTTATTTCTACATAGGGTGCGGGTCCTCTTCCAAGGGGCCCGCCATGTTGCACGGCCATGTTTCTACAGTAGCCCAGAACGGACAAACGGCTCTGGAGAGGACGTGCTTTTAATTCAATCAAAAAATGTGTTTTGGGCTAAAAGTACTCGGAAGGGGAGGGGGTCGTGTGTGTTATATACCGTTGTGTTATAATGAGCGATGTTATATATGAAATGTGCCACACAACATGGTGGTACACTAGAAGGGTCCAGGAAGCTTAACCATCTCTTGGACGCAACATCAACATCAACCGCTCAGGCCAGACGGATCTCCACACATCAACACACACATTTTTAATCCAAGGGTGAAATAGTGTAGCGAATGGCAGTTCGCGGATTAGGGGTATTACGATAAGTGGGGGTGTGCATTTTCAATACATCCATGTTTTGGAGGTTCGTTTTTCCTAGTTAGTTTCCCAGTTCAATTACTAAAAGTAGGCTCAGCAGAAGACCACTCTTTCTGAGAAGCTGGTATCCAAGCTGAATCTTTGGGATACAACTGCACACCATCATGTTGATAACGTCATGTTATCAAAAACAAACCTATATCCACTTACCGCAATGCAAGTCAACATTGGCTTGTAGCGCCGACTGCTATCGAGAAGTATGATCCATACATGTATATACATACAATGATATCATTTTGGAAGTACCTACTGCAGCTAGCTGCAGACCCTAGCTTGGAGAAGGTGATGTTTACGCCAGAAGGCACGATATGATCAGGAAACAATAGCGCGCCTCAGATCCACACAACCTCAACATTTCCTTCATCCAATTCTGTTGGCTGCAATCCGCAACCTCACCGCTAGATGCAACTAAATCCTGCACACTGGACATTGAAGCGTAGGACTCCTTATGGCTGGGAGTAATAATGATGTTAGTCATATTTTGATTAATGAAGTATTACAAATGGGAACTCAACTACTACACTTGAGTGTGGTATAGGTTTTCACATCCGAGCACCCTTAGGAGTGTCTTATGAGTAAAGGAGAACAGTATTGGTTTACTATCCCGCAGAGCAGGGACCCTCAATGAACGAAGTGAACTTCCAACGGGGAATAAACGGACAAGGGGGGATGTGCTCTGAGCAGCTGATAACATAATGAACTTAAAAAAACACCCTACCTTCCATATGTCGGCCTTTCTGCAATCAGCAATGATAGTATCCTTTAGTTCTAAAAGGGGACAATGACAGTGAACAAACCATGATGAGCGAACTGCGAGCTGCTTTATTATGGTTATTTAGTATCGAGCTGTCACATTACGAATTGATATGAACGGAGGCGGTGCTGGCAATATAGGAGAATCCTAGTCATCTTGTTTTCGTCAAGAAAGTTAGCAGTGATGTGGAGCCCAGGGCTATAAAGAAGGTGTTGTGCATGAAGGCTATTATTATTATAGCCTCCGTATCAGAAGCGCTACGCTTTCCACAGGGCTAGGAAACCTTAGGGGTAATCAAACCGGGAAATGCGTCTAAAAAAAAGAGTCTTACAAATAGCATAAGCAACGGAACACGGTGGTGCCGGTTCGTTATACGTAAAGAACAGTCCAATAAACTTACTTTGCCAAACTATTCCCTTAAGTCCGTGGTCTGAGGCGGCGGCCATCTTGACTCTCTCTTCCTGTGTCGAGTCCGCGGAGTTTGACGTCATCGCTGTCAAGAAGTGGGCGCAAAAATAGTGCGATGTCGTTTTTCTCTCTGGCAACGCTGGATTTAAATATGCGCTAGATATTTTCTCGTGTATTGCATTAAGTGTGGCCGCCTATCTATATCTATATAAATCTATCTATCTATAGATCGACAAATATAGATAGATAGATAGATAGATAGATAGATAGATAGATAGATAGATAGATAGATAGATAGATAGATAGATAGATAGATAGATAGATAGATAGATAGATAGATAGATAGATAGATAGATAGATAGATAGATAGATAGATAGATAGATAGATAGATAGATAGATAGATAGATAGATAGATAGATAGATAGATAGATAGATAGATAGATAGATAGATAGATAGATAGATAGATAGATAGATAGATAGATAGATAGATAGATAGATAGATAGATAGATAGATAGATAGATAGATAGATAGATAGATAGATAGATAGATAGATAGATAGATAGATAGATAGATAGATAGATAGATAGATAGATAGATAGATAGATAGATAGATAGATAGATAGATAGATAGATAGATAGATAGATAGATAGATAGATAGATAGATAGATAGATAGATAGATAGATAGATAGATAGATAGATAGATAGATAGATAGATAGATAGATAGATAGATAGATAGATAGATAGATAGATAGATAGATAGATAGATAGATAGATAGATAGATAGATAGATAGATAGATAGATAGATAGATAGATAGATAGATAGATAGATAGATAGATAGATAGATAGATAGATAGATAGATAGATAGATAGATAGATAGATAGATAGATCGTTGTGCTTTTGGTTTTCAGTCACTTGTTCAGGCAACAATCCAGGCATAAGTGAGTATATGTCTTCTATCAGTACTATCAGTGGATAAATATATATACTGCTCAAAAAAATAAAGGGAACACTTAAACAACACAATGTAACTCCAAGTGTTCCCTTTATTTTGTTGAGCAGTATATATTAGTCATGTTCAACGGACAACTACAAGCTAATTTATGAAATATATAGTCTGCAAGGATGAGCAGCTAAAATCAACAGACAAAACCTTGTTTGGTAGGTTTTTTAGATGAATGGCTTTTAATACATTGATGCACTGAACATTTCGTTTTAGCATTGATGCTGCATTAAAGATAGTTTCACCGCAAATTTCACTTTTCTATAAATTGCATACATGTGTTTTCTTTCAGTAATATACAGAGGAAAACTACTTGTGGACGAGCACATGGTAAGTGTCCATATAACTTATACTTATCAGCAATTGCTAAATTGACTGTGCCTCCATGGCTATCTTCCTCTAATTTGCATCAAAATAACTTGATAACATTGCTCTACACCCTATGCATTTGAATGGTAAATGCCCACATTTACCATTCATTTACCATACCATACCATACCATACCATACCATACCATTTATGTTGACACAATGTTCTGAAAAGTAGTAATCATTGATCAACTCAGCCAATGCTTGTTTTGTTGTTTTGTTTTGTGAATACAGGCTCTGGATGGTTCCAGTTGGTTCCAGTAGGTTGCAACTTAACTTCCTCTCCATCTGTTATCATGGACACCAATAAGGGACACCTTTTTCGACTATCTAGAACAAACTAAAATAAGATAAATAGTAAATGTAATGTCACATAAGATAGATGACATCACTAAAACCAAGTCTGATTGGAAGTCATTTGTACCAGAATTGTATATTATAATGTGGCTTAAAAAAAAAGCAAAGCCAAGCTTGTGAAAAGGGCACACAAATTGTATTGATGTGTTCAAACTAGACATTCTGAATTAGATTGTTCTACAGATCTATCTAAATCACATATTAACTGGTATGTGACCTTAACATGCGCAAGGAATAGCATATAATGTAACATAATGTAATAACATAATAAATGTTAATTATATCACATAGAATTAAATTGGATTCAATAATAATAACCATACAATGGCATATACAGTAGATATGCTGCACATAAGCCTATAATGTGGTGACCCACTTGCACACTGATGATTAACATCAGAACTTTTGAACCTGACTTTGAAAAAGGTTAAAATAAATACACATTTGCGTGACAAAAAGTGCAAACAAACAATTATTTGAGTATATACTCTTTAACACCGCCATGCATCTTATGGTGCCTGCATTTGTGTCCAAGAGCTAACGTGTGTTGACTCAGGCAGGTTATCGCAGAGCTCATGATTCATACACTAGAGGACGGTTTTCAATGGTTTGACTCAACAATGTGGCCGTTATCCCAAAGCAAAATATTTCAGGATCGTTTAATACATACACTGCGGTAAATTGAGCCTTTGAATTTGGTCAGCTGAGGAACAGAGCAGAATAAATATCTAGCCAAGACTATAAGCTTTCACTTAATGTTAAATACTTTTCCCGGTGGGTGGACTTTTTAAAATAAAGGAGCAAAAGGTTGGTTGCAACTATACCTGGCCTGCCTTAAATAAAACATTTAGTCCTTCATTGTAATTGGTCATTTAACCAATAAAAAAGTGGTCCTTACCAAAGAGCACCTCTGCCAAGTATTTAGCCTCTTGAGAACACGTGTCCAATACTGACATTTACTTAAATGCCTGTAAACACCATAGAGTCCATATGTCATTAATGATCTCTTCTGTGTGCTCAATAGTTCTCCAGATGTATCAACTAATTTGGACTGTATGCAATTTGCATTTTCCTGTACGATCGGATCCATGTTTCAATTAATAAAACGTTCCAAGCTAAACTGTTTTGGAAGGTGTTTCCACTGACTCCCAACACACACACACACACACACACACACACACACACACACACACACACATGCACACACACACACACACACACACACACACACACACACACACACACACACACACACAC
Source organism: Lota lota (assembly GCA_026745465.1). Taxonomy (NCBI): domain Eukaryota; kingdom Metazoa; phylum Chordata; class Actinopteri; order Gadiformes; family Lotidae; genus Lota; species Lota lota. Next base: position 579,398 of record JACYXH010000109.1, on the reverse strand, counting down.
ACACACACACGGGTTTATGTGTCGATGTATGATAGTATCAGGATTGTTTGCATCCACAATCACCAGGTGTGATGTGATTAGCCGTTACAAGCCGTTTCAAACTCTGCCAGATGTATGCTCGATGGATCAGTGTATCCAGCCTACCCAGTGGACTGCAGCAACTGATATGCTTATGTATCCATCATACAACTATAGTTGTATGACGGATACATAACCCTATTAGTGGACACTCCCACTTGTGATGTCACAGTGCAGGGCAGACAAACCTACAGACATGTCATCGTCCTTCAGTGCAACCTGTTCCATCCCAAAAAAGAACCAAACGTTCCGTTGCCATTCCCGTGGACATCCAAAATACACCAGAGAGAAAAATGGCATTGCGCAGGCTGGTCTCATAACGTTCGTATGATATCTTACGAAACGTTATGCACAATTCTTCGTAAAATTCCTACGAATGTCCGGCAACACGAGTGATCAGTGCGCTTGCGCAAGCCCCAAGGAATGCAGAACCAGAAAACATTGGCAACATGCAATATTACGCTTGTTTCCACATTTATTATGTTTCAAAAATTGTATTGGTGCAAACATGTTCTCTGTGTTGAGAGCTGTGCATCTGTGAGAGATTAGCATTAGCCTTTTACTCCTCATTACAATGTTCTTTAAATTGTAGTGGTACTTTTCATTCAATCCAATTAAACAGGTCAATGGCAATAGTCTGTACATTACAGATGAAGCAAGTGTGGGAGAAAATCTTCCAAATGGCCAAATGTCGTCAGATCTTCAACACGTACTGTTCTTATAATAAAGGGTAACTTGTTTTACTATAAGGAATAAACTCTTTACTATAAGGAATAACCTCTTAAAGCAATAAGCACAGACAAGAAGATAATTCAATTAAGTTAGGTTTACTGAAAGGTCAACAAATTACAATAAACCGAGATGGTCCACGGAGCGCTTGAAGCAAAGTTGGAAAGCACCCTTTTTTTATTCTACCTCTGACCCTCCCTCTGGTGAAACTTACACTCTTGCTCGATCTTGTGGTCCTACATCCGTTGCGCAGCGCAACGATTTCATCAGTTACACTCTAGCTGCATCTTGTGGTCCTGCATCCGTTACGCAGCGCAACGATTTCATCAGTTACACTCTACCTGCATCTTGTGGTCATGCAACCGTTGTACAGCATGTTTTTTAATTATTATCTTACTTTCACATTCCGTTTTCGTCCTCTTTTCTCTTTTCTATCGGTGAATTTAATTAGAAGCAGTATGTCTTGGTCTCTTTTCCAGTCTCTCACTGTTCCCACACACATTATCTTTCCATTGACTTTGTGTATTACCTATGCCACCTCATTCCTTTTCTGTGATCATTTCTTAGATTATGCAAAATAGTATACAAATAAATGGCCTAACAGTAGTTTTTCACATTACATTGTAATAGAATGATTGCGTTGACTATAATGATTTACTCATAAGATACACAGACTTTTCTAAGCAAGCTACATCTAACCCTGATGGGTAAGGATGAGCCTAGGCAGTCTTTGATGTGTTAACTGCGTTTTAGGAGAAGGGAAGATGATCAAAAAGAGCTGAGAATAATATTTTGAACACAGATAGTACGCCTTTTTAGTGGTCACATTTGTTGCCAGAGAGACAGCGATAATTAAACTAATAAGAACAGAATCTGCATTCGAAGCTAAAGCACGTTCGCGATTATCTATGGCCCATGAAAATCAGCCACAAGAGAAGACCAAGCCCCTTAGGAGAGATGGGTATCTAACAGATATGAGTGATCAACCGCCAGGAATCAACTGGTTTGCTCATAATGAAAATATTTCACATCTCAGTATTTTTCCACTGTGCTGTGATGAACCTTAGTACAGTACATTGTGGTTCATATAAGGACACCATTATATGTTATTCCGTGTAATTTACCTTTTAATACCTTCATGATTAAACCGTTGTGATATAATATCCCACACAAACACTGATATCTCCGGAGCCAACAGGACATGTTTTGCACCCTTATTCTTTTACATTGTGGTCCTTCTTAATCACCCCCAATGTAAAAGAAAGTTGGTGCAAAAATGTCCTGTCCTTTAGGTCCACGGAGATCCACATCAAAAGTAAACACCCTGCAAGCGGAGACCTACCCACTGCTGGAGGGACTCTGGCCTTCCACCCCCACCTTCTGCTCCACCACAAGCTTCACCTGGAACTCCACCAGCTAGCAGCCTGATCCCAGCAAGATTGTTCGACCGGTTACTGTTAAATACGCTGAGATAAATATTAACTGATCTCTGCTGCTAAAATCTGTAAAATACGAATATCATTGTAGGCCCATAGTTGTTGATTTTAAACAAGCTCAGTTCTTCCAGGGTAGTGGTTTTTCGCTTTTTGGAAGCTGATGCAAGTGTTATGTGGTAAAACTAAAACAAAAAATATTTCGCATAGCAAAAAACAAGCTGCTTAGATTTGATCTGTCCCAAGGACTTTAAATGTTCTTCGTTTACATGCAAAAACGTGTGTGTGTGTGTGTGTGTGTGTGTGTGTGTGTGTGTGTGTGTGTTTGTGTTTGTTATATACTCAAATGTCACAGAAATTCCAGGATCAATCCAATGTATTCAACATTCAAATAAGTATGAGTCTTCTGTGTACGTCACGTTTTTATTCACTCTTCATCTTTTGGTTTTCAGTCACTTGTTCAGTCAGCAATCTTGGCAACACTGAGTATATGTCTTCTTGTAGCAGCACTATCAGTGGATAAATACATACATTTGTCATGTTCAATGGACAACTACAAGCTAATTTTTGAAATAAATAGTATGCAAGTATTAGCAGCTAAAATCATTGACCATTGGTTCCAGACCACACCTTGTTTTATACCTTTTTTAGATTAATGGCTTTCAATAAATGTACGGGTTTCACATTTATTTTTAGCATTGATGCTGCATTAGAGATACGTTCTCCACAAAAAATAATTTCATATCAATTGAATACATTTGTTTACATTTCAGTAAAAATAAGTGTGGACTAGCACATGGTAAGTGTCAATAACACAGATATCTATCAGAAATTGCTAAATTGCCCATGTCTCCATATGTATCTCCCTCTACTTGGCACCAAAATAACTTGATAGCATTGCTCTACACTCTATGCATTTGAATGGTTAAGTGCCTACATTTACATTCTATGTTGACGTAATGTTCTGAAATGCAGTTATCATTGATCAACTCAAACCTTTTGTTTTGTTTTGTTTTAGGAAAACAAGTTCTGGGAGGTTTCAGTGGGTTCCAGTAACTTGCAACTTAACTCCATCTCCATTCAAACTCCCTCTGTTATCATGGACACCCATCGGGGACACTACTTGTCAATGATGTAACTCAAGAACAATCCAAAACAAGAAAAATAGAAAATAGAAAAGCTGTGTGGGAGTGTGTGTGGATGGTGGCTGGTTTAAGCAGCCTCACCAGGCCCCCAGTCAGACTGATTGGACTCTGGGGCTGGGTGGGGCTGCACACCTGTTGCACATTGAGCAATCAGTGTGCACAGGTTAAACCAGCCATCACCACACACACTCAAGGAGTGCTCTCTGGCATGGCAGCATGGAGCACCATCTGCATGCCTCATGCCTCATGCCTCATGCCTCATGCCTCATGCCTCATGCCTCATGCCTCATGCCTCATGCCTCATGCCTCATGCCTCATGCCTCATGCCTCATGCCTCATGCCTCATGCAACCTTTACATGCAACCTTTACAAGCAACCTTTACAAGCAACCTTTACAATAAACCGGTTCAACATCACCACCCTGTGTCCATTGGTTTGGAGGAGCCCGAGGAAAGCCACCTAGGTGGAGTATGGGAGCCACCTAGGTGGCGTGTAGTAGTGGACATTGCTACAAGCTTTCACGTGAGATTAATGACATAAAAAAACCAAGTCCGATTGGAAGTACTTTACAAGAATATTATAGAAAAATGTGGTTTACAAAAAACATGGTCAAACATGAATTTCATCATTTGTGTTGGAGCTCTTACATGTGCCAGAGAAAAGTCAAGCTTGTGAAAAGGGCACAAAAAAAAAACAAGTGTTCCAACTAGATGAGATTATACGATTATTCTACAGATCATTCTAAAGAATATCAATATATAATTGATATATGTAGCAGGGGCGTTTCTAGGCTAAGGCTACCAGGTGGGGTTGGATATCTCGCCTAGGGTGCCAGAATGGCCAGAAACGCCACTCATATGTAGCCTTATACACGCACAATGAACAGCACAAAGACAGAATGCAGAAAACGTATACACTAGAGGGTGTCGTTTGCAATTGTGTAACGCAACAACGCCTATTAATAATAATAATTAATAATAACGCCTTTTATTTTTTTATTTGGATAGTAAACAGTAGAGTAGTGGTGTACATACAGTATTCTCGCGGTTGATGGTGTCGAGCAATGTAATATTAGCGTAAAGGTGTGTCACAACCTTGCCTGCTCCACATGAACCATGTTGCCTTCATTGTGAATGGTCATTTAAACAGTAACAAAGTGCATTATCTCTTCTCCCAGAGTGTTTAACATCTTGAGAACGCGAGGCCCCGTGCTGACATTCAGCCTACCCGCTTTTCCACTGACTCCAGATCCACGCGCACACGTGCCACACACCTGCCACATGGACGGATGAACTCACAGAGTGTAACACCCCCCCCCCCCCCCCCCCCCCCCTACGTTTTCTTATGGATGACTCCTCGTCTGTGTTTGATATGCAGAACTTCCCTGTACAGTTGAACACTAGGTCTATTTCACAAATGATTTGTCTGTTGGTATGAACATGGCTGTACTTCCAAGTTACATTTGAGATCTTCTCAATTGCAGGGTTAGCTGTTTTTCAATATGTCATGGATTATACTTTATATGAATCCGCAATCATTTATATTAGACCCTTTTAATTAGACCCTTTTATTATTTAATATGTGATACAACTATTAGACAACTTTTATGGTACACGCTGCTCTCTGTTACAACTCTGTGTTATTTGCTTATTTTATTCCTGTACAAGTTGAGTTTCAGTTGGCTTATCTCCCTGTAACCCCACAAAACAGAAGGTTCCAGTGAAATTCCCAGTGCACCTTCTACTGTTCCAGTTATCAACAACGATACAGAAGCAGGTCTCTATGGGGACAATATGCCATTCAGGTTCATATTGTTAATGTGACTCAGATATGTGGCATGTCTCCATAGCAGAAAGAAAATCTGCTCGAGTTCCTATGAAAGAATGAATGCTATGATAATGTCGTGTCAGAGGTGGGGAAAAACACACACACTTGAAATATATGCAAAAAGTGCAGAGCTATGGGTTATGTAGGCACATATTTAGATAGGCTGATTTAGTTTTGATGTTCACAAAGTAAGTGTAAGTCAACAGCTACTTCTTCATCACCAAATTCTGTACAGACAGAACATATCTTAAACCTTATGAACAGCAGAAATGATCGACTAACCATTATTTATATGAAAAGGTCATGTAAATGAATGGGCTTTTAATAGGCTACAATTGCTCAAGGGCACTGGGACCACGGCAAGTAATCCTGGGAGGAGATAGTGAACCCTACGCGGTTCGCACGGATCTGGGATGGAGTGTTGTGGGTTGTTCATCGCCACACCCATGACTCACCAAGCATCACCAACATGTGCCACAGAGTTGCAGTCTCTCACCTCCAGTGACTCCAGCAGATGCAATCAGGATTCTTGAGTCTGACTTTAAGGACACCAGCAAAGATGGCAAGACTGTGTCTCAGGATGACATCCTCTTCCTGAATGTGTTAAAGAAAGGAATTCAGAGGAACACTCATGGTGTACCTTGTGCACGTATGTCTGCACAAGGTCAAGGTCTATGATTAAACCGTGACCTTGTGCAGCTATGTCAAGGTCATGCAGACATAGCTGCATGACAACATGCTGGACTCCAGCGTGAGTTTAGCCGGCTTCCAGTTGGTGCGGACAGCAGCTGCAGCGAGAGCAGCAAGAAGAAAGGAGCGAAGGAACGTGCGTGCAATCCCGGATATTGAACTCTTAGCAGCAAGTGTTCGGTCACATTACATGTCCATATAGTTTCCCAGGCCATTACGATTTTTGTTGAACTTCCTCCCGCGGGAGGAAATAAAACACCTTACCTTGAAAACGACCGTGCCCACTTTGAAACGGCAAGGGAAAACAAAACACTGGACCTGCGGTATGCTAATGTTGAAGAGGCATACAGAATCCTAGCTCTTTGCAGATAGAGAGCTATGAGAGCCCTCACATCCCATGGCCAAAAGCTGCATGAGGGAGATGGGTGGGTGGGTGTGTGGGTGGGTGGGGGGGGGGGGAGTCACCCTGGGAGAGCCATCATGCCTTTTCCCAGCCCGTCCAGACAACCCTGCAACGGCCACAGTGTCCAGAGACACCTCCGCACGCCAAGGCTGAGCGAACTGGGCAGGCAGGGGACCACTGGGGTTGTTTAGATGTAGGTATATTAACCATGTAACAAGTCAGACTGTTTACGTTGGGTACGGTAACCCTGGTTAGAGTCCAGTTTATAGTTTCTTTTCTTTTTTGGGATAGGTGGACACTGATTACTGAATTGTGCAACAGGTGTGCAGCCTCACCCAGCCCCAGAGTCCAATCAGACTCGGCCAGGTGAGGCTGCTTAAACCAGCCGTCATCCACACAAACTCCCACAGACCCCCAACACCAAATTGAGGCGGGGGAGAATCCCAAGCCGAAGTCTACTCTCCCCCCCCAACCCCACCTCTGTAAATAAAACAAATACATAAATTGGACCTTAAAACAGGGTATCCATACCTAACAATAACAAGCAAACTCTTTCCAGGGCTGCCATACCTAAAATAACAAAATTAAAACCCAAACCCCATTGTCCCCACACCTGCCCAGTGTGACCCGCCAACCCCCCCCCCCCCCCCCCCCCCCCCCCTCCCCCCATCCTGGAGACCGGAGGCCTGGGCTGCTGCCTTGACTGGCGCAGGTGTCAGCGGACGTGGCGGTTGCAGGCATGCTGGACGGGGCTGTGGTGGTAGCTCCTCGGAGGGCCTGGGACAGCTCTTGGTAGGGCCACCTACTCCCAGGGCGACAGGGCCTTTCCCCCCCCCCCATCTCCTTCGTGGCGCATGGGGCCTCGGGCTGGCGTGCTGGCTGGCAGAGGGGTGTGGCTTGGCCAGGGCTGCTGCGGGCTGACTCCGGGGGGTGGCTAGCCGCAGAGTCGCCCGTGGTGGTTGCTGTGCTGCCTCCCCCGTCCTCCCCCGTCCTCCGCTGGACTCCACCGCGCTGTTGGGGCAAGGGCTGGTGCTGGGAGGCGACTGTCCTTGGACAGCCCTTCTGTGTCCCTTGAGGTCTGGAGAGGCCCCACATTGGGCGCCAGTGTAGTAAGGTCCACGTTACACGCCACCAAGGTGGCTTACCACACAGCACCTAGGTGACTTTGACTGGGATCCTCCAGACAAAGGACGCAGGGTGGTGATGTTGAAAGTCGGTTTATTGTGGAAGGTCATGATACATGCCGCTGGTGCTCCATGTTGCCATGCAGGAGATCTCTCTCTGTGTGGTGATGGCTGGTTGAACCTGTGCACACTGACTACTCCATGGGTAACAGGTGTGCAGCCTCACCCAGCTCCAGAGTCCAATCAGACTCTGCCAGGTGAGGCTGCTTCAACCAGCTATCATCCACACACACTCAGGGAGATCTCTGACATGGCAGCAAGCAACACCTGCTCTGTATCATTTTACTCCAAACTCTGCAATAAACCAGTTTAAACATCGCCAGCCTGTGTCCTGGTCGTGGAGGAGCCCAGCAAAGCCACCTAGGTGGAGTGTGGCAGCCGTCTACGTGGCATGTAGCATGGACATTGCTACCTTCACCTACAAATCCAGATTCTGATGTTTCAATTACTAAACCATGGCATGGAACAAGACTGGAAGAAAGTGAACAAGCAAGGACTTTTAGACAACACGATAGGCCTAATTAGTTACCAAAGCATACACCCCAAATAGCAGACAGTTGCTGTTGTACCGCAAGGCTTACTGCAATTATCTGGATCGCCACACCTTGTCCAGTTGCGTACGGCAACTAGTGGAACGTAAACAGTTACTATACAGTGATCGCTCCCAGTATTGAGGCTACATGGTGCACTGCCAAGCATGCCAGGCTTTAGAATTGAATCCGGGTAATTATCGGATCACTGGGTGATAATGGAGAAGTCACCCATTATTTGTTTGGTGCATTGTTCTTCTCCGTTCCGCCTTTCCAGTGGTGGCCAGTGTGGTCTCCTCCTTTTGTTACCTCATTCAACAAAGAGTCATCGTCTGACATAATGTTCCTGAGTCAGTTATTTAATCCCTTGGGTTATGGTTACTGTATTTCACAAATGTGTTCGCCGTCAAGTTTGAGTTTATTTACCGAAGCCGTAAGTGTATTCGTGGAAAGGTCAAAAAACATTTTGGCCTGTGTATATGTTCCTCTGCTCCTATATTCCCTAGCAGATTTTTTTTATTATAACTTTGCTTGTATATTTATATATATATACATTTGTTCCATGTTGAACCTAAAAAGTGTCACCAGGGATGTTCAATGTGTCTCTGCTATTCTTTCAAATCAAAGTACCTAAGAGAGCTTTTCTCATGGTTATTGAATGTCAAAGTATTTGCGGGGACTCACGCATGAGTCATACCTGTAATTACACTTCATCACTGTCAATACACACACTTTCTGACTCTGACTCTGTCTTAAATTACCAGGGAATTCAGTGCTGTGTTGCATCACGGTAAATCACTGTGACCTGTACCTGTCGTTATGGCAACACAGTATCACAGGTGCTGGGAAATACAATGAAATGTCAAGGCGTTCACATCCATGTTCTTGATTCACCGTGCTTCAAAATTGCCCCATTTGTTTAAGCAGGCCACCTCGGGTTTCCTGGCAGTGTTTGTCGGACGGATCCATTTTCATGTTGACTTCCTTCTTCCCGATATACGTTGTTCAGCCAAGAACGCACAGCCGTTTTTCCGTCATGTGATAAAAGAATCCCCTTTCATCCAAGAATGTAGCCTACAGAAAAGAAAAACAGCTCTCTGATTAAATATTCAAATCGGCGTCTGTGTGTTTCGATAAAACAACACGGCCATGGTCGTTTCAACTTCAAGACTGTGACTCGACAATGTGAAACTAATTCAGTGGGCTGCAGGAGCAGACAGTAACTGCAGACAGCAGCGACACTCTCCAGCATGACAAAGGTTTGTATGCACGCCTTGTTAAGAGGGAGTCACGTATTCCCAAGAAGCTGCTTTGGGTTTCAGCGGCACCTGTCTCCTTCGCCCAGGTCGCCCCTCCCAAGCCTTTATCTCTGTGGATCAGGTCACTCTCTTCTGTGTTCCCATGTATTGTTACAGAGATTGAGAAGAAACGGAGAAACAAGCATTAGAACAGGGCAGAGTGGTTAAAACTCATATGCATACCCTCTCTTTCCAGGACTAAGGCGTTATGAAACAGAGAGAGAGAGAGAAATGTTCAAGAGATCTGTATTCACGTTGCCATGACGTGAGTCGTTTGAAATGTATTGAATACATTCTTTTTCATGTTAGAGCTCTACAAAAGCCGGTCCTGAACAACAGATTGCTCAACTTGATTGATACCTTGCATTTTACCATCCTTAAAAAGACATCTTGGACATTGTAATACATGGCTTGTTCTATAAAAAAAATTATTACGACATGAATGAGGAGAGAGGGAGGGTGGGGGAGTGAGAGAGACATGTACAAGCAAATGGAGTGAATGGAGGCAAACCGATAATGAGAAGAGAGAAACTATTAGGTCTGTTCAGAAAACAGAAGTGCGTCAGACAAGTATTGTGCAGGTCTCTGGGTAAACAGGGCTGTGTGTGGGTGTGTGTGTGTGTACGTGTGCGTGTGCGCGTGTGCGTGCGTGTGAGTGTGTGTGTGTGTGTGTGTGTGTGTGTGTGCGGTGGGAACGCAGCATGCTTACAGGTCAGCAGGTTACAGGCTTTATGTCAAATCCTATCAAAGTGGGAGGTACACTGCAGCTTGATGTCAGTTAGATGGCTTATCAACAGTGGAGGTTTACATTTAAGCCTTTGTATATTCATATTCATATTCACATTCATTTGAGAGTTGAAGTCAGTGACCCCTCCAGATCGCCCATTCCCTGCAATTAGCAATACTAAACTCTCCGAGCTACACTCGGAGACCTAACTGTCTAAAAAGCCCGAAGCAGACATAATTTCCACACTATTTGCAAGGGCACATGTGTACGCACACATACACAGAAAGCTCTGTATAAAGCAGGGAGCCATGAGTCATTAGTCATAAAAATAGATATATCCCTACATTAGCATTAACATTAGATTGACAGACAGAGAGACAGCAGGGAGGATGATGAAAACAGAGAGAGAGACACAGAGAGAGAGGGAGTGGTTCGAGCATCCATCGCTTGAGCTATAACCATCATACTCTCATCCACCCCTCCCATCTTCCCACCCTTTGCTATCGTCCCATGATACCTTTCATAGCCTGGGGCTGTCAGGGGGAGAGCCTGGCCCCATTTGGGCCCTACTGATTGGTTCCTACACCGTAGGAGTAGCTGGGCCGGCGCTAAAAAGAATCCAGAATATCTTTTGTATTGGACTCCCCTGTATACTAAAGTAATTGTAATCCCGCAGTCAATGTCAAAGATGGGATTGGTGGGAGCTATAGGGGTTTTAAACCTTTTTTCCACATTATTGTTTTTTCAGATACCATTTACTAATGCACAAGGTAAGTCAGTAGGTTCTGCGTATAGCCAAAGAAGGTTGAATACGCATTTCATCAACTTGTATAAGATATTTTGTTTAGGATATTATTTGAAGTGCAAGTTTGTTTATTAAGTATTTTATTAAAGGAAAGGCCACTGTTGTTTGTTCACCAAAGATCAGCTATTATCATCCTCATCTCTTTCAGATACCTGCGAAATCAAATCAGTGACATCTACAGGTCCTTCATCGCTCAATGTTCAATGGAAGAAATATGTCGGGGCAACAAACTATTTTTTGGACCTACGAGTTATCAACTCGACAGACATTGCGCCGGTTGTGTTGACGTTGACGGCGTCCACCACAGAAAAGGAAGTGAACGGTTTGCGGCCGGGGGCCCAATACAGTGTGACTCTTAAAGTCTTCCAGTTTTACTTCGTAGTGTGCCGCGTTACACAAGAGGCGTCAACAAGTAAGTAAGCAAAAAAAAAAAAAACATTAAAAAAAAAAAAACATAAATGAAGTTATTCAATTCATGCGTTTTTTTTCTTTTTACGTGTACGCTAGTTGTAGTCCAACAACTGTGTTTAGTTGTTGTTATTGAAATGATCAGCTGCTCACAGGCCCTAACGCTAAGCAATGCAACATGCCAACAGGCGGTGTCATCAGCAATGCCTTTGTGCTCGTCTTCCCTCTAGCGCCCGCGACCTCTCAGATAACGCAGGTGTGGCCTCTGTCGAGTACCACCGTTCTGCTGGAGTGGGCACGGGTGCCCACCGCCGACAGCTACTTCGTCGCGCTGGTGCCAAAGGCTGGACAAAACCACAGCTTGACGGTGGCCAACACGAGCGTTGTGTTCACGGGACTGACGCCCAGGACCGTCTACTGGTGCTCCGTCTTCACGGAGAACAAGGCCGGCCGGGGATGGCAAAGCGTTGTGAAAGCCGTCTTGACGCGTGAGTGGGGAGGCCCTGGTTGTTGAACTCTAAAGTTGCGGGGGCGGGGGTGGGGGGGGGGGGGGGGGGGGCTTTTCTCTCTGCACGGGATATTGTGTCACTGTAAAAGATTCAAGTTGTTAGCACTGTATTCATCTGGAGGGAAGGGGGGGGGGGGCTTTTCTCTCTGCACGGGATATTGTGTCACTGTAAAAGATTCAAGTTGTTAGCACTGTATTCATCTGGAGGGAAGGGGGAGGGGGGGGGGGGGGATTGTGAAACATCTAAAAGGATATTAAGTGCGGGCTACACTCTTAAATATTTTATTAATATCTATAGGTTCCTATCTCAATTCGAATCAACCATCGTGTGACCGATTAATGGCAACGGTACAATGTGTAGCATCTCATTTAAATACACCGGGAAGTAAAATTGCTGCTGTCCGTCTTTGCCTGTCTTTCAGTTGTGCCGCCCCCCAACAACATCAGTGCGCTGCAGACCGGCAGCCGGACGGTGCGAGTGTCATGGCAGCCCGTCACCGACGTTTTGCTGTATCAAGTCACGGTCAAGAACCAAGACTTGCCAAACCTTAAACCAACCGTGGCCAACGCCACGGAAACCCGTTTCGACATCGCGGACACCCTGTCGTGTTCGGCCTATCTTATATCCGTGTCCTCGGTCAACCAGTTCCTGCAGCCCGGCGAGCCCCGCAACCTCTCATTCACCACCAACAGTGAGTCAGGGCCAATATCAATAACTGGGTGATTAGAATCTAGGTCAGCCTTTCAGTCCACGGCGCTCCATTCACAGATGCAGGATATAATCTCGGCCAGGGTGGAGATGGGGGATTTAGGTTCCTTCATGACTTTCTTGTTATTGTCACGTAAACAGAATTTGTGTGTGTGTGTGGGGGGGGGGGGGGGGGGGGGGGGGGGGGGGGGGGGGGGGGGGGGGGGGGGGGGGGGGGGGGGGGGGGGGGGGGGGGGGGGGGGGGGGGGGGGGGGGGGGGGGGGGGGAGGAACATTCCAGGCATGGATGAAGGCTTCTTGGTGTTCATTTCAGGCTGAGATGAGGCACAATGAGGCCTTCATGAGTATGCCACACCTACAGGCTGTGGACACTAATTGGATGCTAATTTAGTTTTGCCTCATTATCTTCTTGTTCCTCCTCAGGAAGTGTTGTCATGGTTAATCGAACGTGACGCATGTTTTATGAAACAAGTACTGCTGCTCTGTAGAACACGTCTTGGTGTTAAGTGGAAGGAAAAACCAAAATGTCCCGCAGTTCTCTTGACTACAGCGATTCAATGTTTATTTCTGTGCGTCACATCTTTACCGCCCCCCCCCCCCCCCCCCCCCCCCCCTCTCTCTCTCAAACACAATCTAACAACACTTTGCGTCGCGTGCCAACGCAGCCCTCGGCCCCGTCGGCAGCGTGGCGGTGGACTACAGCTGTGCCAACAACACGGCGGTGGTGTCGTGGACCCCCGTGATCGGGGCCGACTCCTACCGGGCCACGGCGAACCGCGACGGGACCGCGATGTCCTGCACCAGCCAGGGGACCCAGTGCCAGCTCAAGGGGATGGCCTGCGGTCAGAGCTACGCCGTGTCCGTCACCGCCATCGCCGGCGGCTGCGAGAGCGCCGGGAACGCCAACGTCACCACCTTTCGGACCGGTGAGAGACGACCGCATGTGCCGACGTGTGCCGAATAGGGCTGCCGAACGTTCCCGTGACCAAATAGGCCTTACGGGACAAACGGCCGCGTCCTCGTGCGACGCCACCCTGTGGCCGCCGCACAGGGCGTGGGCACGGTGTTGTGTGAATGTACAGTGTCGATTCATGTTTTCTTTTTTTTCCACAGGTTTATTCCTATTGGCACATGCCCAAATCGACCGAAACAACACCCAGCAATTACCGAAACGTTTTTATTTTTTTTATTTTTTTGGCGTAAACGAAAAGCTTCGCTAAAAAAGGGTTCTGTTCGGTGTACGTCCAACTGACGCCCCATGAAGGGGTCCTGTGAGGACAGGGGATCTCACCCATTGCGCGATCGGCACATGATCTACTGCTGTTGTATCGGATGTAGACTCTGCAAGAGGGCCATCTGGCGACCAGAGGAGAGGAGCAGTCAGTATTCAGGGCAAGGGAGGTGCGGTACGTCCCGGCTGATACGGGACAGCAACCCTAGTGCCGACACACCAACCAGCTTACTAAGTAACGACTATCTAACAAACGTACTAACAAGCTAACTAAGTGACAAGCTAACGGTGAACTAGGACATGAACTGAGTAACCAACGGTAAACGAACAAACGTACTAACAAAGTCACAAACAAGTATGTAACTAAGTAAATAACAAACTAACAATGAACTAGCATATGTAACTAAGTAACAAACGAATGAACTAACAAACTTATGAAGAAACGAAGTAACAAACTAGCAAAGTCCCGAACTAACAATGTACAAGCACATTAACTTAGTAACAAACTAAGGAACTAACAAACTTACTTACAAACAAAGTTACAAACAAGTAAATAATAAACTAACAATGAAATAGCACATGACCTAGGTAAAAAAGCGAATGAACTAACAAACTTACAAAGAAACTAAGATAAAACCAACTAAGTAATAAACTAACAATGAACTAACAACCTTACTAAGAAACTAAGTAACAAACTAACCAAGAAACCAACTAACAATGAAATAGCACATTTACTAAGTAACAAACGGAATAACAAACGCACTCAATAGTAACAAACTAACAAACTAACTAACAAACGTACTAACAAACTAACTAAGTAACAAACGAACACTGAACTAGCACATTAACCAAGAAACAAAAAACTGAACAAACAAACTTACACACTAAGTAGGCCTAACAATCTAAGTAACAAACGAATGAACTGACAAAGGAACTAACTAACCCATTAATGAACTAACTAAGGCACTAACTAACATATAAACAGTACTTGAAGTGGATAGTGTATAAAGTTTAGTTCACCTTTTATTAATATTAATTAAAGATTCAAGAGTTGCATTTATCATATTCACGGTAAAAGGGTTATCCTGGGAACCAGGTGAATATGCGAGCTCAAATAATATTCTTATTCCCCCCAAAGAATATTGAAATAATTACCTTAAAACTGCAATGATCAGTCCTTTATCAGCTTAAAATTACGACTACTTAAAGGTAAAACATTCCACACATTTTTTTTAGACGTTTAGTAATCATTCCGATTTCATCATTGACATCACTGTGATTCACATCAATAGCCATCTTTCTCTTTCCCAACACATATTTGAGTTGTGGAGTTCAAGCACCTGTTTGCTTGCCTGCATCTCTAGGCGTCTCTTTGAGAACTGGGTCTCCTATTGAGCTCTGTTGTCATAGTATATTGTGTTGTTTTCAGCCTTCTGAGAAAAGCCCTGTGTTTGTGGAAAACCTGAAACCTCTTAGAGTGAAAGGCATGGAGTATAATCTTCACTATCAGGGCGTTTTAACCTGAAAAGGCTTTGCGACATCTCCCTTTGATGTTACTGTTTGACCCGGTTTTTACATCTATGTAGGTATCTAGCTGTATCGAAATGAATCACTGTAACCCTCTGTCTAATTCTATATAACTCTCTCTAGCTCTCTGTCTAACTATACGTTTTTCTCTGTCTAACTATATATATATATATATATATCTGAAAATATATCTTTAACTATCTACCTCTGTCTAACTTTGTAAATATATCTATCTGTTTCTAAATATTTATCTTTCTAACTATCTATCTCTGTCTAACTATCTATATATCTGTCTAACTATATCAATATCTAACTATCTATCTATCTAACCGTCTATCTCTGTCTTACTCTATATAGCTATCTATATCTATCTATCTGTCCAACTATCTAGCTATCTATATCTATCAATCTATCTCTGTCTAACTCTATCCATCGATCTCTGTCTAACTATATCTATATCTAACTATCTGTCTCTGTCTAACTATGTATCTCTCTCACTTTTTGTAAATATATCTACTCTGTCTAACTATATCTCAATCTAACTATCTATCTCTGAATAACTATATCTATGTATATATCTGTCTAACTCTAACTATCTCTGTCTAACTTAGTTAGACAGAGATAGTTAGATATAGATATAGTTACCATACCCATATCTAACTATCTACCTCTGTCTAACTCTTTCAAAATCTATCTTTCTCTGTCTAACTATCTATATCTATCTTTCTCTGTCTAACTATAACTATATCTAACGTCTATCTCTGTCTAACTATATCTACTTATCTATCTCTAACTATCCATCTATCTCTGTCTAACTGTCTAAATCCATCTATCTCTATCTGTCTAACTTTATCACTATCTAACTATATCTAACTCTATCTCTGCCTAACTATATCTCTCTATCTAATTCTATCTATCTTTGTCTGACTATATATTAACTATTTGTATAACTCGATCTCTGTAACAATCTATATATCTGTGTAACTATCTGTATAACTCTATTTCTCTATAACTGTCTTATTCTATGTCTAGCTCTCTATACTGTCTAAGTATCTGTGTAACTCAATGTATTTCTGCCTAACTCTATCTAACTGTGTCTTTCTGTGCCAGTGCCCTGTCCTCCTGATAATCTACACCTATTCAGAGAGTGCTCCACCAATGTCATCATCTTCTCCTGGGGTCAGATCAATCACACAGATCACTACATGGCAACGTTGGTAGACTCCATGGTATGTTTACATTCGCTTTTAGCTTCGTCCCCAACGGTTCCATATGTGGTTTGATGGTCCGCACATTTGGTTACGTTTGTACATTTTGCACAATTGAATTTGTCTACGTGGCTTTAGGTATGCACACAATGAGCACAGTCTCTGCTATTGAAATTGGTAGTCATCTTCGTCGATTATCCCAGGGCAGCGAAACAGAACGGCTCCTCGGTTTGAAAGGATTTCATTGCAAATCTGTGAAGGAAAAACCATTGCTCGCAACCAAACAAGAGCGTGATCATCAAACTCATGTTGTGAACAGAACATTTTGTATAAAGGGTTCTACGTTAGAAGCACGACTACGCATATGTGGGCAAGCATTACGTATTTGTTGTGTGCACATTTTTGTTTTTTTAATGCGATTGATATGAGAAGATGGAGAGATTGTTCATTGCTCTCCTGACACATCATAGACTATTTCACTTAAAGACAATGTCTCCATCACATTCAGAGAGGCTCATTAGAGCATTAAACCCGCAGGGAGGATAACATTTCTTCTTCTTTCCCTTCAGGGAGACACCCAGCACTGCATGACCACCGACCTCTCCTGCTTCTTCACGATGACAACGTGTGGGCGAAGCTACAACTTCACGGTGTACTCCGTCAGCGGAGACTGCTCAAGCCAGTCCAGTCTGCCCTCTTTTGTTAAGACAGGTGCGGAGCGCCTCATTTACATCACAACAGTGAAGCAGATGAACAGTAGCTGTAACGTTTAGCATTAAACACGTGGCCATTTGAACCAGTGATGGTCCCGTGGGCTCACGTAAGACGCCTTTTGAGTGCACCAGCACCATCTAGTGGATAAACCTGACACATCGGTAAACATAACAAACACCTCTCTTCTAATATAGGGCAGAAACGATATTACATATTTACTTAATTTGCAGCTGTATTTCAGGAACTGCGTTAAAATGAAATACACCCCATGCTACTATTATTATTGTTATGGTTTTTGTTGTTAACAATTGGAAACCCCTCCTCCTATGAACAGCACCCTGCTCCCCGGAGAACTTCATCACCACTGCCGGCTGCAGTTCGGACCAAATCATCCAGACATGGGACCCGGCGGCCGGGGCGCTGTCCTACGTGGTGGAGGCCTACGGCAACCAGGGCGAAAACGACCTCCACAACTGCAGCTCAACCGGCAACAGCTGCACCATACGGGACCTGCAGTGCGGCCAGCAGCTGACCACCTCCATCACCACTTTTGACTACGAGTGTGCCAGCAGAACGTACCTGGGGGCTGTGGCCGAAACTGGTGAGGATCCTCTTGCGGCGGCTTTCCCTGCCGCACTAAAGACACGCAAGTGTCGAATCGACGAGCAGGTGGGTTGGATTCAACTGAACGTTATGTGTCTCTCCCCCCCCCCCCCCCCCCCCCCCCCCCCCCCCCAAATGTCCGTGGCTGCAGTCCCATGCGTTCCCCAAAACGTCTCGGCGGTCATGGACTGCGGCGCCGACTCCGTCACGGTGAACTGGCTAGTGGCCCCCGGCGCCCTGTTCTACACGGCCTCGGCGGTGGACAGCGGCGGCCGTGTCGCCGTCTGCCAGACCATGGGCACGTCGTGTCAGGTCCCGGGGCTGCGATGCGGCACCACCTACACCGCCTTCGTCGCCTCCTCCAGCTTCTACTGCAACAGCTCTCAGAGCGACGGCGTCACCGTGGAGACAGGTAAGACCTCTTAACCCCCCGGTCACCAATCGACCCATGTCAATGCAACGCGCCCCCCCCCCCCCCACCCCCGTGCAGCTTCCACAGTTGTTTGAGCGTCACACTTAAGTGAAGGCATAAGTAACACTTGCGCCGGATGCAGGCCCTTAACCGCCATCCTTTGCAGTGGACGCAGACGCCTTCCTGTATGTCCTTATTTTCGTATGAGCAATAAAAGAAATAAGCTGGACTGATTCCGACACAGAAATCCCCATGACAATGCGTCTTCAAAGCTGTCTTCAGTGACCACTAACTGAGCGAGACTGACACTTGATGTCTCTGACCCTGTGCCCCCTCCCCCCCCCCCCCCCCCCCCCCCCCCAACCCCTCCCCCCCCCCCCCCCCCACCAGCCGCGTGTCCCCCGGACAACGTGGTCGCCTCCTTGGACTGCGTGGCCAATCAGGCGCTGATCTCCTGGGGCGGCCAGGCCCACGCGGGCTCCTACACGGCCACGGCGGTGGACCCCGACGACCGCTTGCTCAGCTGCAGCACCACGCAGCAGAGCTGCCCCATCGCCAGCCTGCGCTGTGGCCAGCGCTACAGAGTGTCCGTGCTGCACCACGACGGCATCTGCCCCAGCATGCCCTCCGGCCCCGTCTACATGGAGTCCGGTGGGTCGAGTAGTTGCGTGGGTGGATGTGCATGGCACGCGGGAGGGGGGGGTGTTTGCTTTTGTGTTGCTTTGAACGGTGCTCCCTCGCAAACGAATGAATGCCATCCGTGTCCAGCGTGGGCGCAAGGATGAAGGGGGTGCATGTCGCGTGCAGAGATTAATAACGCTGATAACCTCAAGAGTGGGCTTTGCAGCAAAGCTTTGTTGAAGCGTAGGCGCCAGGTTAGGAAACCGCTCTGGATCTCTCTGTCCCGCCAGTCGCATGCGGCCCCGCGAACGTGAGCACCAGGGTGAACTGCTCGTCGGCCACCGTTGAGGTGCGGTGGCGGGCGTCCCGGGACGCCGACGGCTACAGGGCCGTCCTCACCAGAGGCGACGGCCAGAGGCTGTACTGCAACTCCAGCACGCCGCTGTGCAGCATCGACACGATGGACTGCGGCCATGAACACAGCGTGGAGGTGACGTCGTTCCGAGGAACCTGCCCGAGTTTCCCCAGCAACGCCTCCGTGGCCAGGGAAGGTACGTGCAAGAGGCCCCCCGGCACCGTCACTGTTTTGCTTCAGTTCCCTTAAACGACGGGACTTCCATGCGATTCCCCCGGGAACGATTTAAAGGGCTTCGCCTGAACTATGCTAAAGAGTGCTAATGGGTCGCGCCCCCCACCCCCCCCCCCCCCCACCCCCCTTCCTCCTTAGCACCCTGCGTACCCACTAACCTGACGGTCGAGAGGAACTGCGGCAACAGCAGCGGCGCCGACGTGACCTGGCAGGGGAGCCGCGGCGCCGCAGCGCTACGACGTGAGCGCGGCGGCGGCCGACGGCGGCGACGGCGGCGGCGGGAAGCGCCTCGGCTGCTCCTCCAACACCAGCACCGCGTGCCGTCTGGAGAACCTGGCCTGCGGCCGGCTGTACAACGTCAGCGTGGTCGCCGTGGGAGACGGCTGCTCCAGCGCCCCGAGCGACGCGGTGCCCCTTCGCACAGGTAAGCAAGAGGGGGGGCCGCGAGACCCCCCGACACCAAGGTTGTCTTGACGTCGCCCCTTTTCCCCTCTCCCCTCTGACGTATTTCCCGGCATTCCTTTCCAAATGCCGCCGTGGACGCTTTCATTGGAAGACATCCGACTTCCTGATGCGGTGAGGCGGGGTTTTTCTGTTGTCCGCCTCCTCCGCGCCGCTATTGTGGGAATCCCAAACAGAATTGGCGTAAACGATGCGCACAGTGACAGTGACCGACATGTATTTGCGTCCGTCTCGTTTCCCCCCCCCCCCCCCCCCCCCCCCCAGCGCCCTGCCAGCCCTCCCAGCTGACGGTTTCGGTGGACTGCTCTACCAACAGCGCTGCGCTGACCTGGGACGCCAGCGCCACCGCCACGTCCTACTCGGCCCAGGCGCTGGGGACGGACGGCCACCTCCTGAGCTGCGGGGGGGCGACCCGGCCCGCCTGCCTCCTGGAGGGCCTGCGCTGCGGCCAGCGCTACGTCTTCACCGCGAGCGCCGCCGACGGCGGCTGCGTCAGCGCCGCCAGCCGGCCAGTGGAGCAGACCACTGGTGAGACGTGGACGGTGCTTTGTTTGTTTATTTTGCAACGTGTGGATTCGGTTTGGGTTTATTGAGTTATCTATTTTTTTTTGGATCTTTTGTTTTTTCATCGTACTACTCCACCATCAACACTAGAACAACAATCGTGGGACCTTTAACTGTTTCCTCTGACTCTCCAACCGCTCCCCCCCCCCTCCCCCCCCTCCCCCCCTTTGTCTGTTCTCATGTGGTTGAGCTAATGTATGTCTGTGCTAAAAAGAAACAAAAAGTCATTTTCAAGAATCTCAATCTCAATCTCATTCTCTCCTATTCTCATTCTATACCAAGTGTCTTGAGGGTTTAGCAGGAGCTTTCCGTCAAATAACCCATTTTTTCCTTCCGCAGCGCCCTGCATCCCCGCAAGTGTGGTGAACACCGTGGACTGCAGCAGCAATGCGCTAGCCGTTAGCTGGGCGGCCGCTTCCATCCCGGTGAACTACAGCGTGGCGGCGATCGAGGCGACCGGCAGCTCCCTCGCCTGCACCACCCGCGAGGCCGGCTGCGTTGTGCACGGCCTGCAGTGTGGCAAGCAGTACTCGGTGTCGGTCCGAGCCGCGGGGGGGCCGTGCCAGGGCCCCAGCAGCGCAGCGCAGACGGTCCGCTCCGGTATGAACAGACGACGCCGCTAAACCTGAAACCACTTGACGCCACTAGACGAAGGCATTTGCTGCAAAACCCCAAAAATATATCTGGCAACGATTTCATCGTTTCAAATAGTTCATTTAAAATATAATATTAAATCAAAAAATATATATTTTGACTTGAGTCAAATACGGCAGAGATCTCTAAGTTGAATGTTTTCTGAAAGGAAATGATAAAGAATGATCATAGCTTGTGTTGGCTTACAAACACACTTTTTGGGACAAGCCCGGGCAAAGTAGACGTGGCGTCAAGACAGCAAGGATGGTAACACAAAACCCTAGATCCATGTATTCACTCACAGACCCCCCCCCCTCCAGCTCCCTGCGCCCCAGCCAACCTGCGGCGGGCGCTGGAGTGCTCCTCCAACACGGTGCAGGCGTCCTGGGACCCCGCGCCCGGGGCCCTGTCCTACGTCTCCACGCTGACCGACGCCCACAACGTCTCCACCTCGTGCTCCACGTCCTTCCACGGCTGCTCCTTCCCCAACATGAGGTGCGCCCAGCCCTACGCCTTCTCTGTGGTTGCCCTCGACAACCAGTGCAACAGCTCCATCAGCGAAGGATCCTCCGTCACCACCGGTAAACTCTGTTTGTGTTTCTCTTCTGTTTTGTTGAGCACAGCGTTGTACCATAAAGGCTTTTAAGTGAGGCGTTAAGACGTTGGAAACAAGACTACCTATCCAGTAGCAACTACCTTGCTAGGAGGCAATAGGAGTGACCGTGCACGATACAAATAAATCCATAAAAGAAACATTCTATATTGTTAAAATGTTAGCACAGTGCACATTCATGTCACCCTGTCCTTCATTATGAAGTAATAAATAAATACATAAATACATGTGCTTGGAGCTTAATGTATAACCTTTCTGCAAAATTGTTTGTATTTTCAGTGTTTTCAAACTGCGATGGAGTTCTTTCTGCAGAACTTTAAGCTAAATAACCTCTGCGCTCCCCCCCCCCTCCAGCTCCATGTGACCCAGAGAAAGTGGTGGCCAGCTTGGACTGTAACTCTGGCGTTGCCACGGTGACCTGGACGGCCGGCGCCGGTAGCGTCCAATACTACACCGTACTGGCCATGGCCACCGGACAGCCTCAGGTCAGCGTCCAGTCCAACGTCACGTCCTGCACCCTGAACCAGCTGCGGTGTGGAGGGGAGTACACTGTGATCGTGCTGGCTGGGGACGGGAGCTGCAACAGCAGTGTGAACGCGTCCACCACCATTACCACTGGTAAAGACTTGGCTGGACATCTTAGTGTGTGTGTGTGTGTGTACTTCCATCGTTTTGACTTAGGCGCTTCTCAGCACGTTACTCTGGTAACCACCTCTCATGGGGTGTGTATGTGTTTGAATGTCACAGAAATATCGGAAAACGCCTGTGTAGCAAAGTCCAATACTACACGCCACCTAGGTGGCTCCCATACTCCACCTAGGTGACTTTCCTCAGGGTCCTCCAAACAATTGGACACAGGGTGGTGATGTTGAAAACCGGTTTATTGTAAAAGTTGCATATAATGAGGCAGACAGACGGTGCTCCGTGCTGCCATGCCGAAGAGCTCTCCCCGAGTGTGTGTGGTGGTGGCTGGTTTAACCTGTGCACACTGATTGCTCAATGTGCAACAGGTGTGCAGCCCCACCCAGCCCCAGAGTCCAATCAGTCTGACTCAGGCCAGGTGAGGCTGCTTAAACCAGCCACCATCCACACACACTCCCACAGCCTGTAAAAACACGTGCGCCCCAAAACGGTGAAGAGCATGAAGCGATCAGAAAAGCCGACCCAAAACGACTCTCTTGTTTTCCCAGCGCCGTGCGCGCCGCAGATCCAGAGCCACGAGATGTTACTGAACTGTTCCAGCGACCAGGCCCTGGTCACCTGGTCCCCGGACGCCCACGCCGCCTCCTTCAACGTCAGCGCCACGACAACCGGCGCACCTTCCGCCTCCTGCTCCACCGCCAACGCCAGCTGTGTCCTCGCCAACCTGTCATGTGGACGGCGGTACACCGCCCAAGCTGTTGCCCAGGGACACCAGTGCGCCAGTGTTCCCAGCGCCTCTTTTGAGATTCTTACAGGTGCGCTCAAGGCCTTGCTTTTTTTTTGCGTCCATTTGTTTTGTCCAAAACGGTGAAAAAGGCAGAGGTTCGGGGGGGGGGGGGGGGGGGGGGGGGGGGGGGGGAAGATGGGTATATTGAGACACAGCGTGAGTTCAGGAAGGTTGGATCCAACTAGATGCAAAGGATGAGGCGGTTAATTACTCGGGTTTTGACTCACGGCATATCACAGCCGAAGGGGGGGGATCCGACGACAATGTGTGCTCACCGCGTCCCCCTCCTCCTCCTCAGCCCCTTGCAGCCCGACCAACGTGGAGTCCGTTTACACGTGCGGCTCGAGCATCGCTCTGCTCAGCTGGGACGAGTCGCGCGGCCGCGACACCTTCTACGCCAGTGTGCGCGCCGGGGACCACACGGACTCCTGCGCGACAGCCGAGACCCACTGCTCGGTCCTGTCGCTGCTCTGCGGCAGACTGTACGACGTCAGCGTGGACGCCGTGGCCCCGCACTGCAACAGCAGCCAATCAGGCGGCGCGCAGATCCAGACAGGTACGTCACATTCCAGTCAGGTACACGACGAGACAGGTAGACATCCAGGCAGGTACACGACAAGACAGGTACGTCACATTCCAGTCAGGTACACGACGAGACAGGTAGACATCCAGGCAGGTACACGACAAGACAGGTAGACATCCAGAAAGGTACACAACAAGACAGGTAGACATCCAGAAAGGTACACAACAAGACAGGTAGACATCCAGAAAGGTACACGACAAGACAGGTAGACATCCAGAAAGGTACACAACAAGACAGGTAGACATCCAGGCAGGTACACAACAAGACAGGTAGACATCCAGAAAGGTACACGACAAGACAGGTAGACATCCAGAAAGGTACACAACAAGACAGGTAGACATCCAGGCAGGTACACAACAAGACAGGTAGACATCCAGAAAGGTACACAACAAGACAGGTAGACATCCAGAAAGGTACACATGGAGACAGGTAGACATCCAAAAAGGTACACAACGAGACAGGTAGACATCCAGAAAGGTACACAACAAGACAGGTAGACATCCAGAAAGGTACACAACAAGACAGGTAGACATCCAGAAAGGTACACAACGAGACAGGTAGACATCCAGAAAGGTACACAACAAGACAGGTAGACATCCAGGCAGGTACACGACAAGACAGTTAGACATCCAGGCAGGTACACAACAAGACAGGTAGACATCCAGAAAGGTACACAACAAGACAGGTAGACATCGCATCATTCATCATCTCTGAAGAACAAAGCAAGGCTGTCATTGCTTTGCTTTTTGTGTGCTGTTGCAGAGGACGTGATGTGTATCACACTTTATTAATTTTACTAATCACCCCCCCCCCCCCCTCAACAGCCCCCTGCGCCCCCCAAAACATCAGCGCCTCCCTGGTGTGCAGTGGGAACACAGGGCAGGTGAGCTGGCTCGCCAGTGTGGGCGCCGTGGGCTACGACGTGACGGCTATGAGCCGGGACGGAGACAGCAAAACCTGCACCACAAACACCACCACCTGCAGCTTACCCAGCATGCGCTGCGCCCAGATTTACACCATCACCGTCACGCCGTACTCCCACACATGCAGGGGCTCTGCCAGCACCCCGATCACATTCACCGCGGGTGAGTGCCTTTTTCTTTCTCTCGTTTCATTCTCATCGACGCTTGGCGGTGTGTTGCGGAAGCGCCATCGACGGCGTCGGTGAACGGCTTGGCCTCACGTTGGAAGTCCTCCGATGACAGCGATTCACCCAGCTCCCCCCGGGCGCTCCACGCGAGGCTGACTCCGCTTTCCCTTCCCTCCCTCCCTCCCTCCGTCCGTCCGTCTGCCCCGCAGGCCCCTGCCAGCCCTCCGGCGTGCAGGCGTCCCTGCAGTGTGAGGGCAACGTGGGCACCGTGAGCTGGCTGCCGGCCGTGCTGGCGGACTCCTACGACGCCTGGGCCATCGCGGACGATGGACACTCCCACACGTGCGGCGCCACCGGCGGCGCCACACACTGCTCCTTCACGGACCTCCACTGCGGCGAGAGCTACGCCGTCACCGTGGCGACCGCCGAGCGGGGCTGCCAAAGCGAGCCCAGTGCACCTGTGACACTTGAGACAGGTAAAGTCCCGGAATGACCCTTGTAAGTACCAACCCCGTCCCTCCCCCCAAACATGTACCTAGTGTAATAACGGTGGAGTGTGATTCTGCACCATTAGAGATGTTTTTCACATTTGAAAATAACCTCTCTCTCTCGCCGACTTATGTTCTCTCTCTCTCTTATTCTCTCTCTCTCTCTCTCTCTTATTCTCTCTCTCTCTCTCTTATTCTCTCTCTCTTTCTCTCTTATTCTCTCTCTCTCTCTCTTTCTCTTTCTCTCTTATTCTCTCTCGCTCTCTCTCTCTCTCTTTCTCTCTCTCTCTCTTATTCTCTCTCTCTCTCTTATTCTCTCTCTCTTATTCTCTCTCTCTTATTCTCTCTCTCTTATTCTCTCTCTCTCATTCTCTCTTATTCTCTCTTATTCTCTCTCTCTCATTCTCTCTTATTCTCTCTCTGTCTCTCTCTCTGTCTCTCTCACTCTTATTCACTCTCTCTCTCTTATTCTCTCTCTTATTCTCTCTTATTCTCTCTCTTATTCTCTCTCTCCCCCCTCTGTCTCTCTGTCTCTCTCTCTCTCTGTCTCTCCCTCCCTCCCTCCCTCCCTCCCTCCCTCCCTCCCTCCCTCCCTCCCTCTCTCTCTCACAGCCCTCTGTCCGCCGGCCAACCTCACCGGCGTGACCTCCTGCACGCTGAACGTCATCGACGTGACCTGGGCCCCGAGCCCCGGGGCCAGTGTCGTGTACAACGTTCACGTCGGGGGCCACCCCTCCCCCGCCGCCACCCTCCCCGGCACATCGTACCGCCACAGCGGGCCGCAGTGCGGCGGGAACGTCAGCTTCGCCGTCTCCGCCCAGGACACCTGCACCTCCGCCCTCAGCCAGACCATAATTGTGCCGACGAGTACGTGCCCCCGTGCTCCCAACGCCTCTCCCCTCGGCACAAACACAGTTGCTTGTCCATTCATCCTCATCTTTTTTTCCTTCCCCTCCCCCCCCCCCCCCCCCCCCCCTCTCCCAGTTCCGTGTGCGCCCGCCTACCTGATCGCCAGCGCCCTGTGCGGCACCGAAATGGGCGTGTTGACCTGGAGCGCCGGCGCCGGCGCCACGGGCTACGCTGCCACGGTGACCGGCGACCACGGACATGTGGCGTCCTGTTCCTCCAACGGCACCTCCTGCTCCGTGAGGTTGGACTGCGGACGGCGCTACACGGCGGCGGTGGCATCCTCGACCGCCGCCTGCAACAGCAGCGCCGTGGCCACGGTGGGATTCGACTCAGGTAACACGACGCGCGGTGGGGGGGGGGGGGGGGGGGGGGGGGTCGTTGGGAAGGTCTTGCACTGGACCAGCAGACACTGGTGTTAGCGCTAGCCCAAAACACAGTCACGTTACTGTTTATCAGCGCAGTGTACAGTTGAAGCTGACAGGATCAGGTCAAAACGGAGGTCAAACCTCTCTCTCTCTCTCTCCTCTCCCCCCCCCCCCCCCCCCCCACCCCCCCCCCCCCACCCCACCCCCCCACTCGCAGCTCCCTGTCTACCCAAGAACATCTCGGCTGAGCTGGACTGCGACAGCAACTCGTTTGCAGTGCGGTGGGACGCCGGCGCCGGCGCCGCGGTCTCATACATGGCCGTCGCCATCGGCGGCGACGGCTCGCGCCTCAGCTGCAACACCTCTTCCACGGCGTGCGCCATCGGCGCGCTACACTGCGGCCTCACCTACGGCGTCACCGTGATCCCGTCCACCGCCGACTGTGGCGACATCAAAAGCACCGACTACCAAGTACAGTCAGGTAAAGGCGGGAAAACGCCCAGGGAGCATGGAATCAACTGGATAGGTGTTTGAAATATGTTCCCGCCTCTAAAGTGTCACTTTACCTTTTATGCTTCTGAAGATTCCACTTAAAAAGGTATGTTAGGCAATTCACTTAAGAAGCATTTTTGTCGTGTTTGTAGAAATTCTTGTTACACGCCTGTAACAAGCCCGTCCAATCATTTCAGGCTGAATGAAGTGATGGGCTGGCTTACCTGTTTGACTCTCTCTCTCTCTCTCTCTCTCTCTTGCTCTCGCTCTCTCTCTGTCTCTCTCTCTCTGTCTCTCTCTCTCTCTGTCTCTCTCTCTCTGTCTGTCTCTCTCTCTTTCTCTGTCTCTCTCTCTGTCTGTCTCTCTCTCTTTCTCTGTCTCTCTCTCTCTGTCTCTCTCTCTCTGTCTCTCTCGCTCTCTCTCTCTGTCTCTCTCTCTCTGTCTCTCTGTCTCTCTCTCTCTCTCTCTCTCTCTCTCTCTCTCTCTCTCTCTCTCTCTCTCTCTCTCTCTCTCTCTCTCTCTCTCTCTCTCTCTCTCTCTCTCTCTCTCTCTCTCTCTCTCTCTCTCTCTCTCTCTGTCTCTCTCTCCTCCCCCGCAGCACCCTGCACACCCCAGGGTGCTGGCGTGGTGCTGGAGTGCAGCACCAACGTGGCGGTGGTGAGCTGGAGTGCCACAGGCCCCGACCAGGTCCAGGTGGTGACGGCGGTGGGCAGCCGTGGCGACGCTGTCACCTGCAACTCCTCCACCACCAACTGCACCTTCGGCCAGCTGAGCTGCGGGGAGAGCTACAGCCTGACCGTGGTGGGCCACACCCAGGGGTGCCAGAAACAGCCCAGCTCTGCCCTCAGCCTTCAAACAGGTACCCATAGGCACAGCCACCGCGCCACTGTGGACTTTCCTGTTTTACTTAACTGGCAGGGATGTTTCAAGTCTGTCGCTGTGTCTGTTGTAAATCTTGTGAAGCAACTGTGTGACTTGGTTTTGAAAAGCGTTTCATAAATTAAATAAAGATGATTATTCTGGTTCTGGTTCTTCTTCTTCTTCTTCTTATTATTATTATTATTATTATTATTAGTCTACGTAACTTCATAGTGGAGGAGATGTGATACTCCCCATACACACTCACTCACTCTGTAAAGCACTTTGTGTCTGGGAAAGCACTACAGAAATGCCTTTTTATAATAACTAACCCCGACAGTGTTTATTCCGTACTAATGCTTGGCATTTTCTTCTATCACGACCTCGACTCCTCTCTCATCCCCTACCAGCTCCGTGTGTGCCCACCCTCCCCGAAGCCACTGTGGACTGTGACAGCAACATCGCCGTGGTGACCTGGGACTCTGCGCCCGGCTCCGTGTCGTACACGGTCTCTGCCGAGGGCAGCGGGGCCACAACGCCACCTGCGTCGACCCGGACACCACGTGCTCTTTCAACAATCTGCTCTGTGGCCAGGACTACAGCTTAACGGTGGTCGCTCGCAACCACGACCACTGCGACAGCCTGCCCAGCCAGGCCATCACAGCCTCCACAGGTTTGTTGCTCACAGTAGCCTCGGCTTTTGTACTCTGTATTATACCTTTGGGGGGGGGGGGGGGGGGGGGGGGGGGGGGGGGGGGGGGGGGGGGGGGGGGGGGGGGGGGGGGGGGGGGGGGGGGGGGGGGGGGGGGGGGGGGGGGGGGGGGGGGGGGGGGGGGGGGGGGGATGAAGACCAGATGTGTCCAGATCGACATAGTCTGCGTGGGTCAACTACGTGAACTCAGATCTTCCTGCTTGACCATCTGCACGTTTGGACTAGCTGTACGGTTGACGGTTCTCTCTCTGTCTGTCTGTCTGTCTGTCTGTCTGTCTGTCTGTCTGTCTGTCTCTCTCTCTGTCTCTGTCTCTGTCTCTGTCTCTGTGTCTGTCTGCAGGGCCTTGCCCCCAGACCGCCCTGCAGGCCACGCTGGAGTGTAGCAGCAACACGGCCGTGGTCTCCTGGACCCCCGGCGTCGGCATCCTGACCTACAACTCTTCGGCAGAGGCCATGGACACCGCCGACCACCGGAGCTGCACCACCAGCGGCCCCGGCTGCAACATCAGCTCCCTGCTCTGTGGTGAGAGGTACCGGGTCAGTGTCAGGGGAGAGGGGCGCACCTGCCCCAGCTCCTCCCGGGACTGGAGCACCATCACTACAGGTAACCGCAGCTCCCCCCCCACCCCCCGCTGGCTCAATGTGGAGGGTCGGGCTAGTCGAACGGTCCGGCGCTAAGACTAGCGTTGAAAGACGGCCGACCATTGACGTCCGTTTGTCTTGTTCCGTTCCCCCCCCCCCCCACCCCCCCCACCCCCCCTTAAACACGCCTCCAGCGCCCTGCCAGCCGACCGGGCTGAGCGTGGCGTCGTCCTGCGACTCGGACGTCATCTCGGTGTCCTGGAGCGCATCGCAGGGCTCGGACAGCTACCGCGCGGTCGCCGAGGCCCCGGACGGCTCCGGCCCAGACTGCACCACCGGCTCCACTGACTGCCAGATAGCCGGCCTCCTCTGCGGACAGCGGTACCAGGTGTACGTGATGGGCATGAACGCAGGCTGCCCGGGGGCCAGGAGTGATGTGCACACGGTCCACACGGGTAAGGGGACAGACGCTATCGGTCGTCAAATAGGGCCGATGCTATCGGTCGTCAAATAGGGCCGATGCTATCGGTCGTCAAATAGGGCCGATGCTATTGGTCGTCAAATAGGGCGGATGCTATTGGCCGTAAAATAGGGCCGATGCTATTGGTCGTCAAATAGGGCGGTTGCTATTGGTCGTCAAATAGGGCGGATGCTATTGGTCGTCAAATAGGGCGGTTGCTATTGGCCGTCAAATAGGGCGGATGCTATTGGCCGTCAAATAGGGCAGATGCTATTGGTGATAAATGCATTGACCATACCTATATGCATAACATTTGTGTTCGACTTTCAATTGAATGAACCTCTACCTCCACCTCCACCATGAACCTCCACCCCCACCATGAACCTCTACCTCTACCTCCACCATGAACCTCTACCCCCACCATGAACCTTTACCCCCACCATGAACCTCCACCCCCACCATGAACCTCCACCCCCACCATGAACCTCTACCCCCACCATGAACCTCTACCTCCACCTCCACCATGAACCTCCACCCCCACCATGAACCTCTACCTCCACCATGAACCTTTATCCCCACGAGTCTCTACCCCCACCATGAACCTCCACCCCCACCATGAACCTCCACCCCCACCATGAACCTCTACCCCCACCCTAACCCTCTACCTCCACCCCCACCATGAACCTCTACCCCCACCCTAACCCTCTACCTCCCCCCCCCCCCCCCCACCCACAGCTCCCTGTGTGCCGCTCAACGTGCACACTGAGCTGGATTGCCTGGCGGGGAGCCTCAACGTCACCTGGCAACAGAGCAGCGACGCCCTGGCCTACGTCGCCACGGTGACGAGCAGCAGCACTGGCCGGACGGCGGCGTGTGAGACGACGGCGCCTCACTGCCTGGCAGCCGACTTGCAATGCGGCACGACCTACAGCGTCACCGTGCTGGCCCACGACGACACCTGCAACAGCTCCTCCAGTCCCGTGCAGCATGTCGCCACGGGTAACGCTCCCACTCTCCCATTTTCTTTTCCTAGCGTGTTTGGTTCAGTGGGCAAGGCCCTTCTAGGGGCCGAGGTCTACCGGAAATGGCAAAACAAAAAGGTACACATGTTTTAAGGGCTCCAGTGGGAGTAAAAAAAAAAAGAAGGTGCAATTTGGCCAGGACTCGGTTCAATACTAGTCTCTTTTTTTTCTTCTCTTCTTCCTATTACCAATTGCTCCACTAATACACCTCTCTCTTTGCGCCGCCCTCTCTCTAACCCTGCGCGTGTCCTTCCCCTCTCCTCCTCCTCCCCCCCCCCCCTCCTCCTCCCCCTCCACCCCCCCCCCCCCCACCCCCACCCGGCCAGCTCCTTGTCCCCCGGTGAGGTTTGACCCGCTGGTGGACTGCGCCACCAATGTTGTCTCTGTCTCCTGGAACGGCAGCACGGCGGGGGTGCTCTACACCGTCGCCGCGGCCCCCCACGCTGGCGGCCGGCCGCACAGCTGCAGCGCCGCGCACACCGGCTGCTCCCTCGGCGCCCTGGAGTGCGGCGCCCAGTACAACGTCACCGTCACCCCCGCCAGCGGCGCTTGCGTGGGGTCTCACGGCCCCCCTCGGCTCGTCAGAACAGGTGAGGGGAGGGGGGGGGGGGGGGGGGGGGGGAACTTGGTGAACGTTGCCCGTTGTAGGACAGTTGTCCTGGGGAAACTCTTTGAGTCGCTCTCTTCAAAGAAACGGTGACTCGGAAAACGTTCGTGGGATCACGACGCAAGGGGATGGTTGTCTCCACCGCGCCGCCGCGCCGCTAACACACTGTGCGGGAATACGTGGACGGATGCAAACCCCGAGCAGAGGCAGTGCAAAGCAACGCTCTCATCCAGGCAGGATCTGTGACAGAAGGCTGCTGTCAAGTATCGTGCTTAGCTCATACGTGACCGGTCTCAACCTGTATGAAACAAGGGGGAGGCGTCATACGCACATTACTCTGGTACATCCAAAATGTGGCCACGCTGTGCCTACTTGGACGAGTTCTTTTATAGCCTGTCCGTCGCTTGTCTCTGGTTGTTCATGAAACATAACTATGCCCGATGCTGGAAACAATGCCGAACAAAAAGAAAAGACCTAAAGAGTCGATAGAGGAACATGAAAGATAATAACAAGAGAAATGGACGGAATGATGAGCCCTTTTATTGCATGCAAGATATAAACACCAGCACATTGGTGTTTAAAGCCCAGATTAGGTTTTGAATGTAGATGCAATATCGATTAAAAAAAAATTTGATATGTAAACAGCGCCAGGGCCAGAATTGTAAACATCCATCCCTCTCTCAGATTTCACACAATAATAACAGAAAATAAATAGGCATTGGACACACAAACACGATACGCTTCTCCCTCTCTTTAATCTTAGGGATTCTGACCTAGACATGAGTATTATGGAGTAACCCAAAGTTGGTCAAAAAAGAAAGAGGTAGCGTAGCCAGGCTGACTGAGTCCATGCACAAATCGGACCACACTAACCTTTCCATTTTTTGCCAGCCCCCTGCGTGCCCCACCTGTTGGCTGTGGAGATGGACTGCCTGTCCGAGTCGGCCTGGGTGATGTGGGAGGATCCCTCCCACAATCTGGCCCAGAACTACATTGTCACATCAACAGACAGCTGGGGCCACGTCCAGAGGTTCGAGTGTAACGCCACAGATGCTGTGTGCGCAGTACCAAACATGACCTGCGGGCGGCGCCTCAACTTAACCCTCACTGCCAGCGACCAGCAGTGCTCCAGCATGCCCAGCAATACGATCGTGACCGAGACCGGTGGGTGGTAATGTTGTGACGAGCGTTCAAAAGAGCTGGTAATCCTTAAAGTGGACTCATGGTTAGTCACTACAAAATAAAACCTGACAATCATCCTCGACATGCTAAGGAAGAATCCTTACTGACTTCCGTACTTTTTTTTAAATTGGTTTTCACATTAAAGGTGAATAACCGAATCGCGGATCTCACTGACAAGTCGAGGCACGTTTGCGATGGTTTCCCTTTGCAATTGTAATCTGCTGGTATCAATTTATCTCTTTAATAAGAGAAAGTGTCCTATTGTCCCAGAAACACCCGTTTTGCTCTGCCTTTATCACATTGTTGTTGACTCATGCAAGCTGTCCCGCATAGCACATTATAGAGCTGCGGGGAACTGTTTCTGGGTGTCCCCTGTGTCCAGGCACTCGCCGTGCTCAACCCCGATCATCTGCAACACCCTTCCCCATCGCATCTCACCTGTTCCACCCTACCCCCGGCCCGTCCTCTCCGTCCTCCCCCAACCCCCACCGCCTCCCACCCGTACCCCTTCTCCAGCCCCCTGTCCGCCCATGGACGTGCGCGCGGCGGTGGGCTGCGAGAACCACACGGCCAGCGTGTCCTGGTCGCCCAGCCCCGGCGCGCTGACCTACACGGCCACGCTGGAGCACATGGAGGGCCAGACCACCTGCTGCTCGACGGCCGGCAGCGGCTGCGACATCGCCGAGCTGCCGTGCGGGAACATGTTCGTGCTGCTGGTCACCGCCGAGGGGCCGACCTGCAACAGTTCCCAGAGCGCCGGCATCATCATCAGGACAGGCGAGGAACTATATATATATAACACTATAGCGTATCGCTGTTCACTGCGGTCCCAGTAGAGCCCTGTTGCTCGAATCCCCGGCGATGCCGCCACGTTTGTGTTGAAATTGAACGCCACGTAATTGCACACACTAGTTTTAGAATCCACTTTTGTCTCGCCAAGTTTACGATCCACTTTTGTGTCATGTTGTCCTGTTCACAAAGAGCGCCTTCAAAAACATACACAATTAACTTTGCCAAATGTTTGACATCTGCAGCATTTCACTATTACCTCTTTAAAGCTGAAAAAGCAATTATCAACGGGTTTAATATTGAATACCGTACCATTTGCTTTTGTTTTCTTTCCGCATGGGTTGTATTGCACACTATCCTTTTAAAAGCAACAATACAATACAGATAAAAGAGTAACTAGACATGTGATGATTGCCTCCCCCCCCCCCCCCCCCCCCCCCCCCCCCCCCCACCACCACCACCACCACCACCACCACCACCACCACCACAGAGCCCTGCACCCCGCAGAACCTGCAGGCCAACCTGAGCTGCAGCAGCAACGTGGCCTCCCTGACGTGGGACCTCAGCCTGGGCGGCCAGCAGTACGTCGTGGAGGCGCGCAGCGGCCAGGGCGGCCTGCTGGATGTGTGCCGGAACTACGAGGGCAGCTGCGAGCTGCAGGGGCTGGCGTGCGGACAGCTCTACACGGCCACGGTGGCCGCCGAGGACAGCGACTGCACCAGCGCGCCCAGCGACAGCGTGGAGATCAGGACGGGTGAGAGAGAAAAATGCCCGTATAGGAAAGCTCCCGTTTGGTAGATAAAATGGAAAGTCAGGTGAGCAAAGACACAGGGTCAAATGAAAACCCAAGTGTAGCAAAGTCCACTACTACACGCCACCTAGGTGGCTCCCATACTCCACCTAGGTGACTTTCCTCAGGCTCCTCCAAGCAATTGGACACAGGGTGGTGATGTTGAAACCGGTTTATTGTGAAGTTTGCAATGAAATGAGACAGGCAGACGGTGCTCCGTGCTGCCATGCCGAAGAGCTCTCCCCGAGTGTGTGCGGTGATGGCTGGTTTAACCTGTGCACACTGATTGCTCAATGTGCAACAGGTGTGCAGCCCCACCCAGCCCCAGAGTCCAATCAGTCTGACTCAGGCCAGGTGAGGCTGCTTAAACCAGCCCCCATCCACACACACTCCCACACCAAGCTCCTTTTTTTAGTTTTGAGATCATTTCTAATCCGATGTATCTAACATCACTCAATCTTTACAGGTACGGTATGCAAACAGTTTTAGTTTGAAACGGGCCCTAAAACACATCCTGTCATGGAGACGCTAACTTAAGGCCACAGGGATCTAGGTGAATTGCGGAGGTAGGAGAGAGTAGGGAGGAACGAGGAGCAAAGCTAGCTGGAAATCCCATACCTTGCATCGCTCACGTCGAACGACTCCATGCTTTCAATGCAAGAACATCAAGAACATCCATTTCAGCCCCGTTGTGTCCCTCTGCCCCCCCACCGCCCCCCTCCCCCCCCCTCAGCGCCGTGCACCCCGGCCAACATGTCCACCCACGTGGACTGCGGGGACAACCAGCTGACGGTGAGCTGGAGCGAGAGCGCCGGCGCGGACTCCTACACGGCGGTCATAGCGGACGCCGACGGCCAGTCCAGCAGCTGCCAGGCCATGGAGGCGGGCCACTGCAACCTGACGGGACTCAGCTGTGGTCAGGTGTACCGCGTGTCGGTGGTCTCCTCCGACGGCTACTGCGACAGCCCGCCCACGGACGTGGTGGAAGCGCACTCAGGTGAGAGGCGCTGAAGGGGGATTATGGGGGATGATGGGGGAGGGAGGGGAGGGGGGCGGAGGAACGCAGGGTTAAAGGGAACCGTTTGAGTTTGAGGCGTGAATCATGATCTGCCGGACTGACGGATGCACACTAGTGTGTGTGTGTGTGTGTGCGTGTGTGTGTAGGTGGGGTGGGGTTGTAGTTTGGGTTAAGGTGTGTCCTTGTCTTACAGGTAAGAAACGTAATGATTCGTAATGATTCGTAATGATATATATATATATATATATATATGTGGGGTATCATAATAGCTATAGCTATAGCTATAGGTAGCTATAATCAAGACCAAGTCATAACCCCCGTGTGAAGCCCTGTGTTGACCTCCGACCCCGACCGTTCGACCTCCCAGTGCCCTGCGCGACCGGCTACGTCCGGGCGCTCATGGACTGCAGCTCGAGGACGGCCCTGCTCGCCTGGGGCCAGGGCGCGGGGGCCCTGGCGTACACCGCCACCGCCACCCCCCAGTTGCAGGGCGGCAGCGGCGGCGGCGGCGGCGTCGTCGCCTGCAACACCAGCCAGACCACGTGTGAGATGGGGGGGCTGGAGTGCGGCCGGAGGTACTCCGTCTCCGTGAGCGCCCAGGGAGACACCTGCAGCAGCGACGCCGTGCACATGAGCGGAGAGCTGCTGACCGGTGAGCACTTCCGTGTATAGATGCTGTGCGCGTGCACGTTGCGGTATGAACATTCTCTTAAGGGAGTCAGGTGGCTCCCTCCCCACACTCGATAAGCCATGCTTGCGGCCACGTTGATGTCGCAACCCATACGCATGATGTTGTGTTTGCAATTCATTCAAATTGGGAACAAATACCGATGATGAAGGATCTTGGTTGGACTCCGACACTAGCGTTCTGCTGACTCTAACCTCCCCCATGACTTCCATCGCAGAGCCATGTGTGCCGGGCCACATCTCCACGGAGTACGCCCTGGCCATCGGCCAGGTGCTGTGGGACGCCAGCGCCGGTACAGACCACTACACAGTTGACGCGGTGACCAGCGAGGGCGTGGCCGTCTCGTGCCGCACAAGCGACACGTACTGTGCCATGCTGGGCTTGGGCTGCAGCCAGCTTTATAACGTGACCGTGACAGCACACAACAGCGCCTGCAACAACAGCGTGGAGTCCCTGGAGCCGGTGACCATCCAGACCGGTGAGTGGACAACCCCCCCCCCCTTCTCTATCTCCATGGGGTGATGGTGAGGGTGAATGGGTTGCCTGTAACGCACTTACGTCTTTTGAGGAATGCACCAAACACCACATTATGTTGACTATGTCGAATAACGTTGTTTGTGGACAACGAGGGTTGACTACTCCTTAACCCTTGTCTCGCTTGTCCACGCCGCCATGGTGTCAGCCACACTTGGCGCCGATGTGGCCCCCTTAACCACCCCCCCCCCCCCCGCCGCCTCGACTTGACCGTCGTGTGTGTGTGTGTGTGCGCGCGCGCGCGGAGTAAGAATGACACCTTGTCCGACACCTTGTGGTCCACAAGGTGGCCATTTGCCAAAGTCTCCCGTTTGAACGCCACATGCACACTGGTCGCCCCGCAGAACCCTGTCCGCCCAACAACGTGGCCGTTCAAGTGGCGTGCGAGGGCAACGGGGCCACCGTGACCTGGGAGGGCAGCGCGGGCGCCCTGGGCTACGTGGCCACCGCCGACGGCCGCGACGGCCACTCCCTGTCCTGCCACACCCGCACCACCTCCTGCGCCGTGGAGGGCATGCACTGCGGCACCGTCTACTACGCCTGGGTGGTGGCCCTGGGGGCGGAGCTCAACAGCTCGGACTCCAACACAATCGTGACGACGTCAGGTAAGGGAGGGGGGGGAGGGCAAACACCCAGCAAAACCCCACGCCCATCCCGTTATGACGCCTGTGTTCATGAGGAATTGATATCGAAATCTCACTCCACCCCGTCTTCCCCTCCCCCCCCCCCCCTTCCCCCCCCCCGCCGCCATTTTGAAGCGCCGTGCGTGGCCGGGCCGGCGGAGGTGCAGGTGGACTGCAGCGACGACACGGCAGCGATCAGCTGGGGCTCGGCGGACGGGGCCCTCTCCTACGCGCTGGCCGCCACCGCCGCCGCCGACGGCCACCGGACGTCCTGCGAGACGGAGGACGTCTCCTGCCGGCTGACGGAGCTGCTGTGCGGCCAGGCGTACCGGCTGGAGCTCACGGCCGTCAACGAGCAGTGCCGGACCCTGAGCCCCCACACCGTCACCTTCAGCACGCGTGAGTGCCGCTGGATGAGACGCCACCGCGCACATGCTTGGCTCGGCAGCCCGCGCCATGAGTAGGGCAGGTCCTGGAGGCCTGCATTACATCAGCTAAACTCCAAAAACGGGCGTTTGGAGCCTTGCTTCTTGGCTTGGGAGCGCTTTATTAGCGCTTATTGTTGACTCATTTACATCATTGGTTATTTCCGATCGCCATTTATTCTTATTCGTCATATGTTTCAGTTTCAGTACTGCACGTTTTTGTTCATTTATTTTCTTTCTTTCTTTCTTTCTTTCTTTCTTTCTTTCTTTCTTTCTTTCTTTCTTTCTTTCTTTCTTTCTTTCTTTCTTTCTTTCTTTCTTTCTTTCTTTCTTTCTTTCTTTCTTTCTTTCTTTCTTTCTTTCTGTGAAGCATACGGGATTGGTAGTAGTATAAGCATTAGCATTTGTGAAATCTGCTTCATAAATACAAATTGATTTGATAACTAGAGGCGAATTTCCAAAGTTGCTTGCCGAGGGCTTAGGGCCTGTTCCCACATAGGGCCTGTTCCCACATAGGGCCTGTTCCCACATAGGGCCTGTTCCCACATAGGGCCTGTTCCCACATAGGGCCTATTCTGGCAGAAACACGCTGGCATTGCGTTGCAAAGCACTGGGACGTAGTGCTTGTGTGCTGGAAAATGACCTGCTGCGCTTCTGTGCTTTGTTGACTGTTTCTGTGACAACTAGCCACATTATCTCCTTAGTTCCTAGCTTAACGTCGTACTGATGACTTCTTATTATGCATCCACGAGTGATAGGCGGCATATGCAGACACAAACATTGCCGTTTTGATTTGGGAAAGTAACTGAAATGTACGTTTGACATGAGACGGGCTTGGGTGACTTGGAAAAAGCAAAAGTGACGTTTCTGAAGGGGCTTTTCTCAAGGCAAGCCCTCCCCTTTATTGAAAACAACAACATCTCCCCGTGTGTTCACCCCCTGCACCCCAGGCCCCTGTGCCCCTCTGCACGTGGGCGTGGACCTGCAGTGTGGAACCAACACAGCCAGCCTGCACTGGGAGCTCCAGGAGAGCGTGGAGAGCTACGTGGCCACGGCCAACTGCTCCTCGACGGGATACGCCATGCAGTGCGTCTCCGACAATGGCACCTGCCAGTTCACCGGGCTGCATTGCGGGGAGAGCCACCAGTTCTCTGTTGTAGCGCACGGCGGCGAGTGTCAGAGCGACGTCAGCCGCACTGTGGAGATACAGACAGGTGGGTCCTCACTCGGCTTTACACCTGCTCGTTGGTTGGCTGGCTGGTTGGTTGGTTGGTTGGTTGGTTGGTTGGTTGGATGGATGGTTGGATGGTCGACGTATCGACTGGTTGATTGAATCCATTGGCCAACATATGTTTAACGTTCGTTAACTCCCAACGTCGTTATACTTTGAAATAATCACGATGTCCCATCATGCGTGCAACAGTAGCATAGCGCAAATGTGGCAAGTGTGCCGTTGGATCACTCTTGTGCCCTTAAAGCAATGTTCACCGAAATGCCTCACGGTTGATCTTCACCATAAGCTTAAACAATGCCATTTCACGTGCCAGCGTGAATACAACGTAGCCTTCTGTCACATATATAAATCACGGTCAATCCCATCGCATTATCTGTATGACTTGGCTATATCAGTCACGCACGCCAAGGCACAGCGTTGAATTAGTCCCGCCCCTTCCTCAGAGCCATGCCAACCAGTGGCCCTGAGTGTGACCGGGTCGTGTGACAGCATGACAGTGACGCTGGATTGGACGCGGGCCGCCGGGGCGCTGGCCTACGTCGTCACCGCCGCGGGAGACCTGGGTTCCGTCACCTCCGTCCAGACCAACGACACCACGCTGGAGGTGGAGCTGCTTTGCGGACAGAGCTACACCTTCACCGCGCAGGCACAGGGCGAGGACTGCGACAGCCCTGTCGGCGCCGCCGCCTATTTCACCACGGGTATGTGTGTAGGTTTTAACCGTGCCGAAAAGACACGCGCACAACAAAAAGTGCATACCAGGGAGGTTTCTTCACAGATGTACAAGCGCAACGCGACCATTCTGTACATTGAAATTCTCGTGACAGAGCAAGGGTCATCGACGTACGACAAACACACTTTGTAGATAATAACGTTGCTATCATGGGTCTAATACGAGAAGACGTCAAGTCCTTGTCAGTAGAATATATGGCACGACAACGTCTCTCTCTCTCTCTCTCTCTCTCTGTGTCTGTCTCTCTTTCTCTCTCTGTCTGTCTCTCTGTCTCTCTTTCTCTCTCTGTCTGTCTCTCTGTCTCTCTTTTTCTCTCTCTCTCTCTCTCTCTCTCTCTCTCTCTCTCTCTCTCTCTCTCTCTCTCTCTCTCTCTCTCTCTCTCTCTCTCTCTCTCTCTCTCTCTCTCTCTCTCTCTCTCTCTCTCTCTCTCTCTCTCTCTCTCTCTCTCTCTCTGTGTCTCTCAGCCCCATGCGTGCCATACAACACAGAGTGCTTCACCCAGTGCGAGGACAGCCTGGGCTCGGTCAGCTGGTCGCGCAGCGACGGCGCCGAATCCTACACGGCGGTGGCGGTGGGGCACGACGGCCACACGCACATGTGCGCCACCAGTAGCGCCAGCTGCACCTGGGAGGACCTGCACTGCGGCGAGCTCTACCTGGTGCATGTCACCGCCCACGACCACCTGTGCGCCAGCACGCCCAGCAACGTCACGTCCATACGCATGGGTGAGTCCGGCCGGAAGGCAGCGGCCGTACGGTCAAAACGCACGCGCCAAATACCAACGCTTTTCTGGACTTTTGCGCCCCTCGATTGGAATGCACCCAAAACGTCTCGTTTTATTTCTATTTGTTTCGTTCTTTGCAGCCCCCTGCATTCCCCAGGGCCTTGCCGCATCCCTGAACTGTTCGACCAAGGTTGGTCGTTTGATTCGCCCTCCCTAGCCCTTCGTCTTGTACGTCCCATGGACCGGCTGTATGTAAAACATGCGTCTTATCCCCCCCCCCCCCCCCCCCCCTTCCAGGTGGCCACCCTGACGTGGAACGCGAGCGAGGCCGCAGACATCTATAGCGTTACCGCGGAGACCGGCGGCGGACACGTTCTGTCGCTCGTCACCGTGGACACCTTCGCGCAGTTCTCCGAGTTCCTGTGCGGCGAGGAGTACTTCCTGTCCGTCAGTGCGGTGGAGTCTGTGTGCCGGAGTGCCCCCAGCACCCCCGTGAACCTCAAATCAGGTAGGAGGAGCCGGGCGCTGGGGTTAGGGTTAGAGGGGGAGGGGAGGGGGGCCGGATGGACACAGGGGGTTAGGGGGGGAGGGGGTTAGGGTTAGAGGGGGAGGGGAGGGGGGGCCGGATGGACACAGGGGGTTAGGGGGGGAGGGGGTTAAGGGGTTAGGGTTAGGGGGGGAGGGGGTTAGGGTTAGAGGGGGAGGGGGCCTGATGGACACAGGGGGTTAGGGTTAGGGGGGGAGGGGGTTAGGGTTAGGGTGGGAGGGGGGCCTGATGACACAGGGGGTTAGGGGGGAGGAGCTCGTGGATTTTTTGACCTCTGTACGCGCAGTGGGTTCAGCGTGGGAGTCAAGTTTTTTTGCGTTTCGAAATGTTTCAAAGTACTGCATCCCTGCCTCTCGGCGTCTCCCCCAGCACCCTGCCCACCCACCGCCATCAACAGCTCCATGGACTGCCTCTCCAACATCGCCGTGGTAACGTGGACCGCCTCGGCCGGAGCCGAGTTCTACACGGCCGTGGTCACCGGCGAGGACGGCCAATCGGAGAGCTGCCTGTCCTCCTCGGAGCAGTGCGGCATGCCCAACCTGGCCTGCGGGGAGAACTACACGGTCACGGTGACCGCCTCCCGGCAGGCCTGTGACTCGGACCCCAGCGAGCCCAGCGCCCTGCAGTCAGGTAGGGGCGACCACCCCTCCGCCCTCGGGGTGCACCGTCTCGCGCGGTGTGTCCGTCGCGTTAGGGGCCCGAGGCCTCTCGGGTCTTTCTTGAGTCGCACACTGTAACGACACGTACACGGACACGGTGGGCGCGCGCAAAGTTCAATATTATCACTTTTTAATTATTGTTCCCCACGCACAATTGTTTTTTTCCCCTTACTACTGGTTTCCGTGGTAACATGAGGACTCATATTAAATGAAGGGTCATGTCAAGCAGTAGTGCTTTAAGCAACAGTATACATTCAAAAATACTTTCTCTCTCTGTGTGTCTCTCTGTATGTCTCTCTCTCTGTGTCTCTCTCTCTGTATCTGTGTGTGTGTCTCTCTCTCTCTCTCTGTGTCTGTATCTGTGTCTCTCTCTCTCTCTCTGTGTCTGTATCCGTGTCTCTCTCTCTCTCTCTCTCTCTGTGTCTGTGTCTCTCTCTCTCTCTCTCTCTGCCTTTCTCTCTCTCTCTCTGTGTGTCTGTATCTGTGTCTCTCTCTCTCACTCTCTCTGTCTCTCTCTCTCTCTCTGCCTCTCTCTCTCTCTCTCTCTCTCTCTCTCTTTCTATCTCTGTGTCTGTATCTGTGTCTCTCTCTCTCTCTGTATCTCTCTCTCTGTATCTCTCTCTCTGTATCTCTCTCTCTGTATCTCTCTCTCTCTCTCTCTCTCTCTCTCTCTCTCTCTCTCTCTCTCTCTCTCTCTCTCTCTCTCTCTCTCTCCAGTGCCGTGCGTCCCCAGCAGAGTGATCGTTTTCATGGACTGTGCCGCCAAAGAGGCCGCGGTGTCCTGGGACGCCAGCCAGGGGGTGCTGTCCTACGCCGTGTCGGCCATGAGCGAGCTCGGCGCCATGTCGGCCTGCGCCAGTACGGGCCCCGAGTGCACCTTGACCAACCTGACCTGCGGACAGTCCTACCGTGTCCAGGTGCTGGCCCTGGACCACATCTGCTCCAGCCTGCCCAGCAGGGCCGCCATGTTCAGCACAGGTAGCGCTTCAGGAAGCAGGAGGCATGGGGGGGATACGTGATCGGTCGCGCTGGCCTCCGATCCCACAGTCTCTCTCTCTCGCTGGAGAGAAACGAATGGTTCCTGGGGAAGGGAAGTCACCAGTCACTTTTCACGGCCTTCTCCAAGCTCTCGGGGTCCATGTTCGGAAAACGAGTCCAAAAATCGAGCGTCCGTCGGCATGTCGCCTCACGTGTTCTCCGCGCCTCACACCTTGAGACGCAGTAGGCTAATGCTTCACAGTGCCACGAGTGACCCGTCTCTCTCTCTCTCTCTCCCACCCCCCCCCCCCCCCCCCCCCCTCCCCCCCCCCCCCGCCAGGTCCCTGCCAGCCTGAGATCACAGCCGCCGCGCTCGACTGCTATTCCAACACGGCGCTG
Organism: Lota lota; assembly: GCA_026745465.1. Classification (NCBI taxonomy): domain Eukaryota; kingdom Metazoa; phylum Chordata; class Actinopteri; order Gadiformes; family Lotidae; genus Lota; species Lota lota. The sequence continues at coordinate 536,828 of JACYXH010000109.1, read as the reverse complement.
CTGGACTGGACGCACTCGGAGGGCGCCCTGTCCTACGTGACCACGGCGCGCACCGCCGCCGGCGGCGACGCCGTCCGCTGCACCGCCAACTCCACCAACTGTGAGCTGGAGCCCCTGGAGTGCGGCCGCACGTACACGGCGACCACCGTGGCCACGGGCCAGCTGTGTGACAGCGATGTCAGCGGCGGCGTGACGTTCGACTCAGGTAGTCCTGCCCCCCCCCACGCACGCACGCACGCGCGCGCACACACACACACGCACAGCTTGGTTCTTCTGCACGGGTGGTCTTCGGCGTATGTAAGCGATCCCGCCGTGGCTCGCCTCGCCTCTGGAGGAGGTGTAGGGCTGCAGCTCCGTCCAGACCGACTCCCTGCAGGTTTTCGTTTTTTTTACTCTGGACGGAACCTCTCGCAGAGACGTTGTCAAAGTCGCGCGCGCGCGCTCGCTCAGTGTCACCGGGCATCAACCGATCCCGCCACACTACCTCAAACATCACCGCGCTGCGCCGGACATTTACGACAATTCTGGCATTCCTTAACCTTCCATTCCCGCTATTTGCCGGGATTTGCGGAACCATCCAAAGGTACACCGTAGCCGCTAGTTCTCTACCCATTCTTACCGAGCTGCTAGCGGTCGAGCTGCTAGCGGTCGAGCTGCTAGCGGTCGAGGGCCCCGGGGGCAAAACCCCGGGGCCCTCGACCGCTAGCAACGGGGCGAAACCGGGGCCAACGGGCGAAACCCCGGGGACCCGGCTGTTGTCGCTCGACGACGCCCGTCCCATCCGGGTTTTCATTCCCCTCTAACTCTTCCTAACCCGTCTCCAGTGCCCTGCCCCCCGTCGTCGGTGGCGACGGAGCAGGACTGCTCGGCCAGCGCGGCGCGCGTGACCTGGCGGCCCGAGGCCGGCGCCGACTCGCACCTGGTGCGGGCGTCGGGCGGCGAAGAGCACACGGTGGACTGCGAGAGCGACGCCGCCACCGGCGCCTGCCTGCTGACCGGCCTGCGGTGCAGCTCCACCTACAACGTCACCGTGCTCGCCATCAACAGCGAGTGCAACGTGACGGAGAGCGCCGTCACGCTGCTGCACACGGGTGAGTCCCACGCCGCTCTACCGCGCTCTCTCTACCGCGCTCTCTCTACCCTCTCAGGGTTTCCCCATAGCCGGCTGCCCTGGCTTTTTATTCACGGTCAATACGAGTAAAAGTGACACAACATTGCAGGACATTGCATGCTCAAATGGTTAATGACAGCAGTTGTGAAGTATTCTGCTTCTACGCAATACAAATACTTATTACTAAAAAAGACTAATACTTTAGAAGTACACATAAGAAATGTGCACAATGTACTTTGAATGTAAATAAGGTGCCAGAGTGCATGAACAAAAAAGCATCAAAGTGAAGCTTGCTCATATAACAGCGCTCTAGGCTCAGCCCCAAACGTCCGTGTCCAAACGTCCTCGGTCCTAACGGTTTGGAGAGGGACATGCCTAATGAACACGGTCCTCTGTGTGTCCCAGTGCCCTGCGTGCCCAACCTGGTGCACGCCCACCTGGACTGCGAGTCCGGTGCCGTGTCGGTCTCCTGGGAGGCCAGCCACGGGGCCCTCTCCTACATCACGGTGGCCCAGGGCAACGGAGGATACTCCGAGTCCTGCAACGCCACCGGCACCACGTGTCGGTTCGACGCCCTGCCGTGTGGCCTGTCCTACGGTGTCACCGTGCGGGCGCTGGGTGAGGCGTGCAGCAGCGATGAGAGCGCGCCGGTGCACGTCGACACAGGTAACCTGCCTTGCTTGTAGCGTCCCCCCCTGGGGTGAATATCACAACTAGCGTCCCCCCCGGGGTGAATATCTCCACTGTAGCGTCCCCCCCTGGGGTGAATATCTCCACTGTAGCGTCCCCCCCTGGAGTCTGGGGTGAATATCTCCACTGTAGCGTCCCCCCCCCTGGGGTGAATATCTCCACTGTAGCGTCCCCCCCCCGGGGTGAATATCTCCACTGTAGCGCCCCCCCTGGAGTGAATATCTCCACTGTAGCGTCCCCCCCCCTGGGGTGAATATCTCCACTGTAGCGTCCCCCCCCTGGAGCCTGGGGTGAATATCTCCACTGTAGCGTCCCCCCCCTGGAGCCTGGGGTGAATATCTCCACTGTAGCGTCCCCCCCTGGGGTGAATATCTCCACTGTAGCGTCCCCCCCCCTGGGGTGAATATCTCAACTGTAGCGCCCCCCCCTGGGGTGAATATCTCCACTGTAGCGTCCCCCCCCTGGAGTGAATATCTCCACTGTAGCGCCCCCCCCTGGGGTGAATATCTCCACTGTAGCGTCCCCCCCCGGGGTGAATATCTCCACTGTAGCGTCCCCCCCCCTGGGGTGAATATCTCAACTGTAGCGCCCCCCCCTGGGGTGAATATCTCCACTGTAGCGTCCCCCCCTGGGGTGAATATCTCCACTGTAGCGTCCCCCCCCCTGGGGTGAATATCTCCACTGTAGCGTCCCCCCCTGGGGTGAATATCTCCACTGTAGCGTCTCATGGGACAGTGGCAGGTTTGCTTCATTTTCCTTCACTAGTAACTGTTCCCTGTTGGTGTTCGCCGCAGTACCGTGTGCGCCCCATGGAGTGGCAGCAGTGATGGAGTGCAGCAACGACACCGGCCTGGTGTCATGGGAACGGGCAGAGGGAGGGGCATCGTACCAGGTCCGTGCGGTCGGCGCCGACGGTCACGCACCCGTGTGCAGCAGCACCGGCGACCGCTGTCAGCTACCCAGCATGCACTGCGGCCAGCACTACAACGTGACAGTGACGGTTCTGGACGGACTGTGTGACAACGTCCGGTTCAACCTCGACCTGCAGTCTGGTGTGTGAAATGTGTGTGTGTGTGTGTGCGTGTGCGCGTGTGTGGCTGTAGTGCGATACAAGCATAGCACAGAGGTGCTCCCTGCTCAAATACACAACAGATCTGTTGTGCTCTTGGAATATTTACTCATGGTTTGAATGACGTTAATATTCCTAAATCTTCAAACTTTCCTATTTTTTTTATATACCGAATTCAAGCTCTATTTTGAAAGAATAATTTCCCATACAAATTGCCAAGAATGAAATAAATAATCCGAAAATTCGAATTTCAGAAAGCATCTGAATAGCATAACATTAAAAAAAACAATTGTTAAAAAAAATCACAAAAGTTTTAAACAATGTTTTTCCAACCGCGCTGCCCACAGTTCCTTGCAGGCCCACCAACGTGCGCACCTCGGCGCCCCAGTGCCCCAGCGCCCTGGCGTCGGTGACCTGGGAGCACGCCAGCGGAGCCCTCTCCTACGCCGCCGAGGCCGTGACAGCAGGGGGCGCCGGTGCTGTCTGGTGCAACGCCACCACCGCCACCAGCTGCCAGCTGAGGGAGCTGCTGTGCGGGCACACCTACAACGTGAGCCTGGTGGCCCGCGACGAGGGCTGCGACAGCATGGAGAGCGAGGTCGCCCACCTGACCACAGGTAACACTACACCCGAGAGAAACCCATCCACCACCCACCCAGCCTTGCGTTGCGTGGGCGTGACAGCTCGTGGCCAGCAGGGGGCGGCTTAAGGTCTAGTGGTCCTATTTTGTTTATGACCTGTTGTGTGACTTAATTGTGCCGTATGCTGCTGATCTATGCATTCCTTGTTGAAGTTGTGTTTAATTTACCATTTAATATTATGTTGTAAAGCAGTCACTACTGTTTTGTTTCTGTTTTCCATATGCTGCAAGAAGCCAACCTTCCATGCTGTTCACTGTTATAATATAAATATAAATATAAATATATATATATATATATATATATATATATATATATATGGAAAATCAAAATACAAATGAAATGATTATAGGCATTTATGTTGTGAACATCATGGATTGCTTTGCTTTAAGCCCATGGAAACAGAAACAGAAAGGTGGTATATAAAACGACCACTTCTACATGCTCACTTGCCTTTTCCCCCCCCTAAGCCCCCTGCCCTCCCCAGGACGTAGCTCTGGCCGTGCGATGCAAGGCGGGCGGCTTGACGGTGTCCTGGTCGCCCAACCCGGACGCAGACTCCTTCGTCGCCACGTTGGTGAGCAACACCGCGGCGCGCCACCTTTGCGTCTCGGACGGGACCAACTGCTCCGTGGAGAACCTTCCCTGCGGCCAGCGCTTCTCCGTTTCCGTGGTGGCGGCGAAGGCGGGCTGCGAGAGCGAGGCCAGTGCCCCCGTGGAGATCTCGTCAGGTACGCAGAGGGGAGCGCGTACGCAATCACGACGTCATCATCACCCTCATCTGAAATTACTTGGAAGGTTTATAATGGTTTTGGTCAACTACTACTGACCCCCAAATACTTGGTCCAATGCCGTTTGCTTGTATTTCGGTGCGCTGATTCTCTGTGTTTTGGATGGTGGGTGTTGGCACGGAAACGTACGATGTCTTTCGGGTTTGAGATGTTAAAGTGATGTCCTGACCCCCCCCCCCCCCCCCCCCCCCCCCTGCGGTCATTCAAGATCCCATTGGCACTTATCGCAAGTACGGGCGCTAACCCCGGGTGTCCTGGGTTCCAATTTCAATTCAATTCAATTCAATTCAACGCGTCGCCCTCGTGCTTGTTCTATTCGGAACAAGCTCGTGTCCGTCCATTCGGAGCCTGACGATATGTCCGCCAGCCATGATCATGACCTCCGTGCTCTGCGGCAGATTGACCAGGGACAGTTAACAGAGTGTGCGGTGTGCTTTTTTTTCCTCTTACCGCACAAACATTTCATCCCGGTGTGTCCCCCAGCGCCCTTGCCAGCGCTTTTCTGACAAGACAGAACCCTGTGTGGACACGGGCCTAATAGTGAATGAGGTGTTTTGAGTACCACGGTACTTCCTGGACCTTGAAAAGCCCTGTACGAATGCAATGAATGACCATTGTTATTACTAGCAGTAGCGCAACGGATTGCTATTCAGCGCAATGCAATCGTCCTCAGAGCCTGTGGAAAACTAACCTGATGCTCGCGGTCTCTCGCTCACCGTTTCTCTCCAGCGCCATGCGTGCCTCAGAAGCCTACGGGCAGTCTGGACTGTGTCACCAACTCTGCCTGGGTGTCCTGGGACGGCTCCGCCGGCGCCCTCCGCTACACGGCTGTGGCCGAGGCGCTGGGCGGGGACCACGGCAGCAGCTGCACGTCCCTAGCGTCCAGCCCGTCCTGTAACATCCCCAACCTGAAATGCGGCACGGAGTACGTCTTCCACATCGTGGCGGCCAATGACGACTGCCTGAGTGGCAACAGCAGCGCCTTCACGCTGCAGACAGGTAACACCGCCAAACACACAGCATGGGGCAGCGTGGCACTGAAGGTTTCCACTGCAAACAGTGTTTGCATTGCATACGTTTACATTGTTGCCTATAATACTAATAAAAAGTCAATCTTACCTTACCTTTTTTCTAAATAGTACACCTGCTTTGAATTGATGTTGCAGCCAGTGTCTGGAAACAGAGCGTAGAATACAGTAGTGAACTCGATGGTCTTTTGGGGGGGGGGGGGGGACGGACCTCGGAGAGCCCAAAAATTATCCAGCCTGGTTCTTTTTCCGATTTTCTCATAACAAAATCGGAAAAACAAATCCCGTGCCCCTGCTTTGTTTCGCAGGCCCCTGCGCCCTGGAGAACATCACGGCGGCCAACGAATGCGGCAGCAACAGAATCCTGGTGAGCTGGCAGAATACGGCAGAGTCCCCCCTCTACCTGGTGACGGCGGAGGGCCGCGACCGGTCCCTCATCTCCTGCAACAGCACCTCCAGCTACTGCGAGCTCCAGGGCGCTGACTGCGGCATGCTGTACACCGTCATCGTGTCGGCCTCCTCCGACAAGTGCAGCAGCCTCCGCAGCACCCCCATGGAAGTCACCACGGGTAGGGAGCCCCGCCCCGCGGGCCTGACAGATGCCGGCTCCAGCCGGTCGTCCATGTCATTCTTAATTGACCACTTGCTTTCTTTTGGGGCGATTCAACGAGCAGCTGAGGTTCTTATCAATATGAAGCCGGGAAAGGTGGAGAATCCATTGTTTTTAATGTTTTGAGGAAAGCAAAGTCAGGCTTGAATGGAAAACCCTTAAGGGTTCGGTTTGGCTCGTGAAGCTCTGATCACGTTGATGATTATGAACAGCTGGGAGGTAGCCATTTCGTCATTGTTATCGATGGGGACCAAGCGTCTTTGCTTGCTTTCGGTCTTTTCGATCTGCATTTCTCTGTGAGATCCGCACCTCTCAGGAAAAGCCCCTTTGGTTCCCTCCCCGTCCCTCATCTCTCTCCCGTCCTCCACCCCTAGCGCCCTGCGTCCCCGGCAGCGTGGTGGCGGGGGTGTCATGCGAGGACGATGGGGCGGTGGTGTCCTGGACGCAATCGTCCGCGGCCAGCTCCTTCCTGCTGACGGCCACGGGGGCGTCCGGCGACGTCAGGACCTGCCAAACGACGCACACCAACTGCACGCTGAGCCAGCTGCCGTGCGGAGAGATGTACGCCGTCAACGTCACCGCCAGCGACCACAGCTGCTCCAGCCGGCCCAGCGCTGACATCTTCTTCCAGACAAGTACGCGTGTTTCCCCTTCAGATCAGACTTGGGGTTTTGCAGGAATCAATTAGGGTCAAGGGGTCAAGGGGTCAGCAACCCACAGCGCCCGCGGTCTTTCCCAGTGGCACGCGCAGCAATTAATGGAATGTGTATTGTCCCGCTCATATTAAGTATAAACTGTATACAAACCATGCATTTTTCAGTTATCGGCACAGGACATTGAAAAGGTTACCGACCCCTCAGTTAGACGTAAGGAAGCAAGATGTTGAGAGGCAAAAAATAAAAATAAAAACTCCCTCTTACTATCCTTAGTATAGTCACCGTGTTTTGACGTGAACAATTGAAATACCAGAAAACCCAACGGGTCAAGAGTTGTTAGTGGTGGAAGAAGATCCCTTCTCTGACCTTATTCTGCCCCCCCCCCCCCCCCCCTCCCCCACCCCTCCCCCAGTGCCCTGCCAGCCCACCGGCCTGTCCGTGGACTACCAGTGCGAGACCAACTGGGCCGTGCTCTCCTGGACGGCCAGTGAGGGCAGCGTGGAGTACTACAGCTATGCCAGCCCTGAGGTGGGCGACGCCCAGCTGTTCTGCAACACCACGGAGACGTCCTGCAGCTTGCCCCTGGCATGCGGCGGCCTATACAACCTGTCGGTGTTGGCCTCCGACCTGCACTGCAACAGCTCGCTCAGCGCCCCTCTCCGGTTCGGGGCGGGTAAAGAATCTCCCTCGTCCCTCCGGAGCAGGCACCCACACAACCCATCCACCTTTCCTCTTTAACATTTATTTATCCAGCTGGAACACGTTGAGATTACAAATCTCTTATGCGAGGGTGACCGTGCCATCATCTTTCCATAGCATGCACGCGTAAACACACACACACACACACACACACAATCCTTCCATAGCATGCACGCGTAAACACACACACATACACACAATCCTTCCATAGCACGCACACACACACACACACACACAATCCTTCCATAGCATGCACGCGTAAACACACACACACACACACACAATCCTTCCATAGCACACACACACACACACACACACACACACACTCCTTCCATAGCATGCACGCGTAAACACACATACACACAATCCTTCCATAGCGCACACACACACACACACACAATCCTTCCATAGCACGTCCACACACACACACACACACACACACGTATACAGTATATTATTGTATTTTACAGTATCTAATGTATTCAATCAATAATAAATAATGCAAGTTTAAGAGTCGTATGGAACTTTATAGAAATTGTAAGTGCGACATCAAACCCAAACGGGCAGAGTTGTTCAGGTTTCATCCTCTGCCCCCTCAGCGCCCTGCGCTCCGGCCAGTCTGAAGGTCCGTGTGCGGGTGATCGGCGACAAACAGCTGGCCATGGCCTCGTGGCCGGCTGTCCACTGTCCCGGTGTCGAGTACCTGGTGTCGTTGAGCGGCCGCGTAAAGGACGACCCCCGGGCCGTGACGGAGCTGCTCTCCTACCCGACCAACAGGCTGTACTATGAGTTCCCCGTGCCCTGCAGCACGGTCTTCAACCTGACCGTGCAGGCCCTCAACGGCGGAGGAGTCAGCGATCACAGCCACGCCTTCAACGGCGTCACGGGTGAATGAACCGCCGAGCGCCGAACCACCGCGCACAATTTTGATTTACATTTAGCATTGATTCATTTAGCCAGAAGTGACTCACGTCAGGAGCTACGCCAGGGCTTTACTCGATGGTGCCTCTAGGGTACAGACTGCAGACAGAGGCTGGTCAAAACCCTACACGACACCATCCTGCCCCTATAGAATCACAATCATGTGATTATGGTGACACACATTGTCTTATTTTTACAAAAGAAATAATAATCGGCAACGCATATCGTTTGGATTGCCGCAGATAGGATTTGATGCCTTTTACTAAAATCGAAACATCCAACTCCCCCCCCCCCCCCCCCCCCCACCAGCCCCCTGCACTCCTGCCGACGTGACGTACAGCGGAGACGGCCAGCAGCACGCCGTCCTCGTGTCCTGGGGGGCGTCGGTGTTTGCCACCCGGTACACGGTGTACAACGCCTCGGGGGCGGGGCGCGCCGCGCTCTGCAGCACCGCCGCCCTGTCGTGCTCGGTCGCCGCCGTGGCACCGGCCAGCCTGGTGGTGACGGCGAGCAACGGCGTGGGAGAGAGCGGCCCCAGCACCAACATCACGGGTACGTCTGACCTCCGACCCCCCCCCCCCCCCCCCAAAACAAAAAAAGAACACCGCCGCTTTGTGTCACGAATTGGTGCTCAAGATGTATTTGTAATCCAAAAGAAAAGAAAAGAAAAAGAAATGGGACATTAAAACATACGATTGTCGGTTAATACATTTTAAATAGCTTAAAGTCTTAACGGTGATTAATCATTAACATCCCTAATATATTTATTTCTACATAAACACTTACGAGATGTAGCCATTTCTTTTTAATCGTAGACACATTCCCTTCCGCATGGTTTTCCAAAAAGTTGGCCCTTCCAAGGACTGACCACTTATAACCCTTCCTTTAGGTCCAGTGCTCGTTCGTGGAAGGAGGGATTTGCGAAGTGCTCAATTGTTAGCCCATGTTCAAAGGGGTAAGCATGCAGTGCAACAACTTGTCATCCAACACTGAAATAGATGTGGATCAAAAGGCATACAGGTTTTTTTTTCCCTGTGTCAAATACACAAATATATATAGATTGTTAAGATACATGCTATTAAGCTACCGTACCTCAAATTTGATTCCTCAAAGGTCAGATGATGCGATGAAACTCATGCATTATAATGAATAATGCATTTCATTTCCAACTCCAAAACATTCCTCCAACCTCCTCCGTCCCAGGCCTGAGCGTCCCGCAGGTGGTGCACATGGAGGTCAGGGGCGCCTCGCTCCACGTGGAGTGGACCCCCGTCCTGGAGGCCGCCATGTACACGGTCATCGTGAAGGAGGACCAGGCCACGCGGCCAGCGCTGGTGCTGACCGTGGACACCGAGTTCTACACGACCGGTGAACTGAAGCCCCTCACCCACTACTGCGTCATCCTGTCAGCCAAGAACGCCTTCAACCAGAGCCCCTATTCCACGCCCGAGTGCATGACCACCGGCGCTCCCATATGATTCAGCCTCCCCCCCTCCCCCCCACCGCCCCCTTCCTAGCCCTGTGGACATTGGACTGAACCCAGTGACATGTTTAATGTCTCCTCCATTTTCACTGGCTGAGTGTAGATGGATGAACATTAGGAGAAAAACATTGATTGGCAAAAATATTAATAATAAGGATAATGTTACGGCTTCTTAAAAGGATTAGTATTTCTTTGAAAACTTAAGACACCAAAAAATAGCAGTTACGGTTTTCTCTAATGAGTCGTATGGTCGAACTTAATGAGTTAATGAGAAATCAAAGAGTCTTCTTTTTAGCAATAGGTAATGTTTATTCCCTCATGTAGCATCATTCGGCAATTAGTTCTCTTAAGAAGGTTTTGCTGAAATTATATTTATCGCGAATGGTAATATATTTTTTGACATGGGCAAAATCGATTACTTTCTGTGCATCTTAGTTCTCCAGCTGATTGTTCAATCAAACACCGTACACAGAGTGACAGTAGAGCTAGTGAAAGCAAATAAATTGGTAATTTATCAAGATTTATTTTTTAAACCATACTGTGTATTATATCTGATGTACTATAAATATATGTCTTCTCTCATTTTATGAACAGAGCTGTCTAAATGGCTACCTGGTTGCCTGGAAATTATGAATAAAAAGTCTTTATTGCTGCACCAGTTTTATTTATTATTTTGCAATCAAGTCTCACCTGTTCAGGTTTGTGTGGCTGCTGGTCAATAAAAAGGGCGGTAGGGTGCTGCATCTCTGACCTTTACTGCTTTATTTTAAGTAATGCATTCTAATTAAAAGCTTCTGGATGCAAACGAACACAGATCAAGCCAATCCAGGCAAACATTCATTCTTCCGCCCAAGGACGTTGAGAGAGAGAGATCAGTGCTTACTTTCACAAGCACGACGGGAGACTTTACCTCTTCATTCTGCACGCCCATTGCCCCGTTTTGCAACTACTATTGGTCAGCAGACTAAAGAACAGAGGTGCTCCATGTCCTCCTATTGGTCAGCAGACTAAAGAACAGGTCCATGTCCTCCTACTGGTCAGCAGACTAAAGAACAGAGGTGATGTCCTCCTACTGGTCAGCAGACTAAAGAACAGAGGTGATGTCCTCCTACTGGTCAGCAGACTAAAGAACAGAGGTCCATGTCCTCCTACTGGTCAGCAGACTAAAGAACAGAGGTGATGTCCTCCTACTGGTCAGCAGACTAAAGAACAGAGGTCCATGTCCTCCTGCTGGTCAGCAGACTAAAGAACAGAGGTCCATGTCCTCCTACTGGTCAGCAGACTAAAGAACAGAGGTCCATGTCCTCCTACTGGTCAGCAGACTAAAGAACAGAGATTGCGTTCTCGCCAAGGGGTCTCTGCTTGTTTTCGACCGACAATTACGACAACAATTACTGAGCCCACCCCCTTTGTTCAGTTCAAGCCAGGGCTAATAGATACACAAAATGAGGAAGCAAAGCTAAAAATAAGAAAAATATGGTGTAGCAACATCCACGCTAAACTCCACCTAGGTGACTTTTTTCTTGGGCTCCTCCAAACAAATGGACACAGGGTGGTGATGTTAAACCAGTTTATTGCCAAGGTTGAGTATAATGATACAGACAGATGGTGCTGCCATGTAGGAGATCTCTCTGTGTGTGTGTGTGTGTGTGTGTGTGTGTGTGTGTGTGTGTGTGTGTGTGTGTGTGTGTGTGTGTGTGTGTGTGTGTGTGTGTGTGTGTGTGTGTGTGTGTGTGTGTGTGTGTGTGTGTGTGTGTGTGTGTGTGTGTGTGTGTGTGTGTGTGTGTGTGTGTGTGTGTGTGTGTGGTGAAGGCTGGTTTAACCTGTTGCACACTGATTGCTCAATGTGCAACAGGTGTGCAGCCTCACCCAGCCCCAGAGTCCAATCAGTCTGACTCGGGCCAGGTGAGGCTGCTTAAACCAGCCATCATCCACACACACTCCCACATATGGATGTTTCCATTACACTCCCCCCTTTGATTATTTAAAATCCCAAAATTAAAACCAGTTCAACCATAGGTTAACCCAAATTATCCAACAGTTAGTTCTGACCAATGCATTTGATTGTATAAGTGCTGATATAGCGTACAACAGTGCTGGGACTTTGAACAATACATGTAGGTATTACTTGTGGTAATTTGTAGACCTACACAAAGTAGCAAGCAAGTGGCAGGAAAATGTTTGTTGCTGGGCAACATTCCAGTTGTGGAACTATATGTGTTGGCGGAGCCAAATATATGATTAAAGAGCAAGTGAAGTTCTAGGAAGGAAGGGGGCCTGTTATGACCCATGGTAACTTTGTGATACTTTTTTAGTATTATGGTTGTGTGTGTTGTGTTATAATGAGTGACGATATGAAATGCACCACACACCTTGGCCTTACACTGAGAAGCGTAACCCTCACTCGGACATCAAAATAAACCGCTGCTCAGATGGAGCTCCACGCATCCACACACACCGTAGTGTTATACTAAAGGTGTCCGGGAAGCCTAACCCTCTCTCGGACGCAGCTGTCATCCACTGCCCAGGCAGAGCTCCACACATCCACACACACCGTGGTGTTCTACTATAAGTGTCCGGGAAGCCTAACCCTCTCTCGGACGCAGCTGTCATCCACTGCCCAGGCAGAGCTCCACTCATCCACACACGTTGCCACCGCTGTCCCTTGGTCAGGACGATATAGTTTACTAACAGGCACCTAGGCGTCACCAAAAGACCGTTACCAAAGTTCAATTCAGAGTGGAACGTTCATAGTGTTTTGAGGAGACTGGCATAGGACATAGGAGTTTTCTCTAAAATAAGGTATTATAGATTATTATGTTCACGATCATATAAGACATATTAACACGTTTAAAGTTAATGCTTTGTGTTCAATGGATCTTTGAATAAACAAACAAATCCTAATCGGTTTTATCTTCATCTACGAGCGAATGGCAGCCGTGCTGATATTCAGCATAAAAGCCCTCCCTCTCCATATTGATTATGTTTGAAACTCGCTTGCCCAGCTGTTGGATCCGGTATATGTCAAACAAACTGCTCATACCACATTGCTGTCACGCCCTGTCAATCCTGGAAGAATCTCCGATGAGCAAATTGTATTTACAACATTTAAGATGGATGACTAATAGCAACGTCGATTTTGAGTTTATGAACACATTTTCCCATTTGGGATTTGGGTAACCAGGAACTCATTTTTATTTGCTTTATCCTAGCTTTACTTCACTAGTGGTAAGATATGGTACTATGGTAGACTTACAGCTGCACCCATTGTTGGCATCAGCTGGCGCCCTTTGCTGATTTGTAGAAAGATGTAGGTTACCTGAAGAAGCCAAGAGTGTCACACCATCCTCTGCCACCACCTAGTGGCGCCGGTCTGCCATCCCTTCACGTGCACTCTGCTCTACACTCCTGTCACCAATCAACAATCACGTGCACTCCGGTCTTCACTCCTGTCATCCATCTGCAATCACGTGCACTCTATTTATTCCCTGCCCTGCCGCCTGCCTGACTTCCCGCCTGCCATCGCTACTCTGTCTGCTTGTTGCCTGCCTGCCTGCCTGCCTGCCTGCCTGCCGCCGAACCTCCGCCTGCCCGACCACGACCTGCTTAGGCCTTGCCTGTTGCTTAATAAATTCCTTTAAACCCTTCACCTTTCTCCGCCTTGTGGTGTCCTGCGTTTGGGTCTCAGCAGCCGTACCTTACCAAAGAGTCTATAGCATTTTTAAAACAAACGTGTTTTAATTTGAGGAAAGTATTAGTTAATCACGTATCTTACATTATTTTATTTGGGTTGCCACGGCATATCTTATTTTGGGTAGATTCGGTTAATTAGGTTAGTTTTTTGTGACATTTTTATTTCATTTTCAAGTGAAAACAACATGCATGTTATTTAGACAGCAAACTTAGAGCATGCATTAACAAAATGCTCAATTGTACCTAAGAGGCCATGATTCTTAGAAACATACATTATAATTTATCTGCTTATACTGTCTGTATGCCATTTCACACCTGCTCTATAACCCTGTAATCACGTGGCTACTGCTATACAAATCCCCCTTTTCACAACCCCTAGACCTAATCCATGTGTTCTCATGGATATATATCAATAATAATATTCCCCTCTACAAAAAAGATAATGCGCACACAAGGGTGCATCTTATGACCTTTGTCATGCCTATTGAAACAATATTGAATCAGAAATGTGCTACTTCTGTTGATAAGTGTAAAGGTAATTACTTAAAGTGAGTGGGTATGTGTGCTACCAATGGATCTGTCACAAGATTAGATAGATTAAGTTTATAATCGCAGTTCATTACACACCATACAAACAGTTTAGGGAGAATTGTTTATTCATTTATGCATTAAGAATAAATAAAACTAGGGAGCAGAAGCCAACACACTTAGCTTTGGCCTTCACCATCGTCTTCCTCAGCTACTATTAGTGGGGTTCCTTATGAATAGAGGAACGGGAAGAATTTCAAACTGTTTCCATGTTACAAATCTGAATTATGCCCCTTGAAGATGAACCACTATGCCAGATCACATTTATTTATGCATTTCAGTTTGCTGTTACCTAGTGGAACTCATTGTGTATTATGTTTTTGTCCTGTCAATGGTTAATAGCTGAGGGATGTTCAACGTAACATTCTTTTTAAAAAGTATTATGTTGATTGTTGTGCCAAAATCCAGTTCTTACCGTCAAGTTTCTTCAGTTTAGGGAGCTTCTTGGAGGCATCTTCCATCCAAGTTCCTTCGACTGAATGCTTTTCCTCCAGGGGGTTTCCAACAAACACCAGGTCAACTAGGCACGGCAGGTCTGCTAGTCTCACAAACTCTCCTGTACAACAACGAATCTTGAATGATTAGGATTCAACTCAAAACATGTTAGCTTTAATGGTGCAAGGAAAGTAATTTATCCTTATATAAGAAGTAAGACTTCAAATGAAATGCTATTCAATTATAAGTATATATATTTATATTTTTATTAATAAGATAGTGACTACATTGAGCGACTTTGTCTAAGGACGTTGGTGTCCAGAAAGGACAATTTAGCTTGTCTTCCCACCAGCTACGGGAAACGCTTAGTTTGTGTGTGCGCTTCGGATGGGTTTTTATTTAATTAGACCGCCAATACAATCAGCTGAGGCAGCGCTACAATGTAGCGCTGTGGAAAAGTCTTGCAATCAGTGCACAGCGCCCTGGCATCGTTGCTTAAGCCAGGTCCCGTTAACTGTAAAGCAAGAGTGTAGTCTGGTTTCACGTCCCGGTTTTTGACCAGTAGTCATTTGTTGCTTTTTTGAAAGGTCAAAGCCATGACAATAATAATCGACAGACATATAACCTTTTTGACATAGTTTTGAGTCCCATCCAAACGCTTGTCAGCCATATCACGCATGCGGTGATTCTGCCGGTCAGGTTGTTTCCAGTTGAGACAAATGCACGGCTACTCATCCCGCCCCCATTCAAGTCCTAACGAGACTCCATTGAAGCATGTTGTCATGGGTTTAAATTGCTATAACAATCCTAAACTAAAAACTAGAGCTGTCAAGTTCTGGTCGGTTGGTCGATTGGTTGGTTGATATGCACTTTATTCATATGCACTTTATGCAAGTGCACTTTATGCACTTATTCGACCAAATTGTCATTGGTCGGACAATCGCTGGTGTTACTTTCATATGAATAAAGCGCTTCTTAACCTCTTCATCCCGAAATACCCCGGTACTGGGTTTAGCCCACCCCCCCCCCCCCCCCCCCCCAATTTCAAAGACATCGTAAGGCATTTAAACACATGAGAAAGTAGTAATGTGACACACCACTAGAAACATCAAATTCTAAACTTTTGGTCTATCATAACCATTGTTAGCTAAACCACAGTCAATTCCCACCCCAAACAAAAGAAGATGCATGCAACAACAGGTTATGTATTCCATAACTGTGCACATGCACTTGCAACTCAATAGCAATCTTTTTCACGTCAGTTGATCTACACAAACATATGAAAGCTGGGAATCCACTGATTCCAACAGTCCAAACCATATCACTGTGACTAAAACGCACCGAACTAGAGGCAAAAAACAATCAAGAATAAACGTCACATTTTCTAGTTACAACCAAAGTTTATGTCCTACCTTTTATGTTTTTATCGCATAAAACGATCAAACACCTAAAACGGGTAATCTAGTGTCCAGGAATAATTTTTAAACTAAACATGGTGTTTACTAATCCATTTTTAGTAGCTAAGGGAAATAGGTAAATTGCCTTCAATCAGAAGACATGTCCTTAATTTCCATCTGGTGGCCGTAAGGGGCAATTGCGATTGTTGGGGTTGGTGTCATTTAATTAAATTCGCCCAGACCTTACCCTCGGGTCATTCGATAGGGTTCAAATGTTGTACAATGGGTTACCAAGATATCCACCTGTTTGTGTCTCATCAAGTCTAATGCTTATGTTCTTTATGTTTGAGTAGCTATATTGTGTTAGAAATAACATTAATTGTGAATACAAATTTGGGGTTCACCGATTATCGGATAGCAGTCTTCCGATTTTATGTATCGTTACTTTTTCACCCGGTTGCCGATAAAATAAATAAAATAAATGCACTATTTTGGCTCTGATGCAGCCGCTTCTCTGTCTGTAGTCAGCACTCTGTGGTCTCAAGCATTGTCCCGGCCACAGCATCATCTCATTGGTTACACATCATGAGTAATAGCCTATCAACACTGAAGGCTACTGTGCTACAGACGGGCAGGAACAGGTTCGAAGAACGGAACAGCTCCGGTGAGACAGAAGAGCTGCATTTTCGAAGCAGCTGGGTTTCGAAGGTAAGTCAGCAGATATTGAGTTGCAATAAAGATCACAATCCCCTTGGCTGAAGTTGTAAAAACGTCACAATCTTAGATTATTATGATCCATTGCTATGATGACAAGCATGCCCAGTTTCCCAGTAACACTGAAAATGCCAGAATGATGCACTTTGTGGCAGTGATATACAGTTAACTATAACAAGATAATAGTTTATTAATATAGCGATCGCTATATTTTTTAGCAACTTTGGTTCCAGTGCAACTGGAACTTATTTTACCTACACTATGGCAAATGTAACATTACTCGTATGTACATGTTATACAAGAGAAACTCGGTTGTTTCTTTCGCTGACTTTAGATATGATGGGAGTACATCATTTTTGAGTCGAACGCAAACCACATAAACTTTCTCCACTTGGAGCAGCTGACTGGTAACTCACTTATGAGCTTTCGTTTACAATGAATGGACCAGAAAGCAGGTTGCTTTAAGTAAGAGCGATGCATGGATCCCTCACTCTGGAAAACATCAGAGACATTCCTGAGCATGCTTGAGGATTGGACAACAAGCAAAGAACGTGTAGCACTTGTGCTTTGAGACAGTGGAGCAAATATGGTGAAAGGAATGAGGTTTGCTGAACTTCAAGACCTCAGCTGCACAGCACACTCATTGCAACTCGTGGTTAATGGTGGTCTGTCAAGTCAAAGAGCCAGCACAGATATAATTGCTATGCTAAAGAAGTGTGCCACCCATATCCAACACTCGATTCTTGCCAAGCAGCGTTCATCAACAATTCTAGAAGATGCTACTTCAAGATGAAGGGCCCTCGACACAAGGCATCATCAGACACTCAGGCAAGGTAGAGCCTGATCAAACGTTTCTGAAAAATAGAAGACAAAAACTGGCATGTCTCTTAGATCCTCGTTATAAGAATCATGCATTCTCCTCTGGCACTACATTGACCAAGGCCAAAGAATGGCTAAAAGAGGCTGTGGAAGGTGCTACACAAGAGACAAGTGTGGAAGACCATGTTGCTACAGAGGGAGCCATTGTGGAAGAGCAGGTTGCTGCAGAAGGGAACCATGAGAAAGACAAAAAACCCAAAAGGCAACAGAGGCAACAGACATCTTGTCCTAGCCGAATTGATGAGATGTTCGGTTCTCTGCTAGGACCCCACACTGGTAAGCCTTTGGCCAATCACACCTCTACCTCAAGGAGCCAGTGATCGACAGGCGTAAGAGGGATCCCTTACGCCGGTGAGACAATCAATTACGTTTCTTTGCTCATCACCCTCGTCTGTTCTGAGTGAGCGCGTCTTTAGTGAAGTCTCTGCACGAAGAGGAAGAGAAGAACCGTAAGTCGCACACTTCAAAAAATTCCTCTTGACTCTGCTTGTGTTTCCAGGCCTCCGGCTAGCATCCATGACCCTCGTCGGCCATTTGCATCTGCCACTTCTTTGTCAAAGTTCCTGCAGATGCTGTGCCATTTTTAGGCGTTCATTCATGAGTGGAATGCATAATTTTAACCATCTGCGGCAAAACAGATCTGACAGATACTGTACTTGCTTCCAACGGTGTCATGAATATGCATCCTCTTGCTCAAAAACTCCAGGCGGAAGGTGTGGTTGGTTCTTAACAACAGGTAGTTTGGTGTGAGTGATTCCAAGTTGTTGGGGTCATCAGAAACTGTTGTTTAGTATGGCATTCACTTCACACGTGACTGTATAGACTTTCATTAGCTAGTGTCTGTTGTCTTGTGACAAAGAATAACTTTTTTGACCTAAATTATTATTTCCTTTGCTACTCCTTGATGTAGCCTTGTGAGACCAACAGGAGTTTGTACATTTATGCATGTCAAACTCCATGATCTGGCAAGTACCATACTTAACCTTCATTTTGTTTTAGCTGGTTTTGTTGTTGGGTTGTGCCTTTGTGATTACACTTTCAAGGAAAGTCACAATAATCTGTACGGAGCTCAGGATCCTTTCCAAATTATGTTTTAATGACATGTCATGTTCTTCGGGCAGATGGCGGTTGTTGGGCATTGTAATGTCATCATAACAGATAATGACCATACTTTATCTGCGTGAAGTTGGACATCATTGTCATGAACTACTTGTCTTCTATTAAAAAAAAAAACGTCTTACGTTATTTCTGGAAAATCATAGTTAAACTGTTGCTTCATGAGGTAATTCGGAGTCATTTCCATTTCTGCCACGTCTGTTCCGCTAGACGCCACTAAATTCTACACACAGCACATTTAAGCTAGTTTGGTAGCTTTAATATGACCAATTTAAGGTGGGATGGATGGTTCATGTCTTTGAGAACCTCATTGTCACTTATTGCGTTAAAGCACTTTCTCAAAAACAGTGAATAACTGTGTGGGTCTTCTGATTGGATAATATCCCATTTCAGTGCCTTTTTCTGGTAAGCTGCAGCAATTTGAATGTAATTCCTAAAGTTTTTGTATAACAGCCTTTTCACTTCCATGTATACCCTTTAAGGATCCATGTAGAGGCAATTTCTGAAAATAGTGTTTGGTTGTCGGTCAGTAAATTGCTCCAGAAATAAGTCCCTTTTTTAGTTTTCTATTAAATGTTTGAATGTTCTGGTGAATGTGATGTATTGTAACGGGTCACCTTTGAATATAGGAATGTCTCCGTTTGGTTAAAGTTAGAGTCTTTGTTCCGTTATTAACAGTTCTGTTTTAATGTTCTTACACTTCCTCCTTACCTTCATTTTTGTCATTGTCATCATTGTCAGATTTACCATATCCAATTCTGTTTATTGGAATATTTGCAAATGACGTAGAGTACTCCTCAACTCTGTCTGCCTTGGCAGTAGATTTATGTTCCACATCGTCGCACACTTCCCATGTCATCAGCTTTGCATTGGTGGCTGCGATTTCTATCTCAAGCTCAAATGCCCCTTTTTTGTCTTCAATATTGCTTCCTCCTTTTTCAATTCTTGTCGTGCAAGTAGTGCTGCCTTTTTCTGCTTCTCCCTGCCGGTGTATTGAAGAGGGACTGGAATTAGTGATGTTCTATTTTCTACTGACCAGTGCGACTAATACGTTGTCAACTGAAATAAGTCTGTGTCCTGGTGGGTTTGGTGTTTCCTGTGAACGGGGGATACCTTTTATTCAATGTTCAACCTTTCCATGGAACTCTTACAACGCTGTGATGACCATTAAGGACAATTGCTACACGCCACCTAGGTGGCTGCCACACTCCACCTGGGTGACTTTTGCTGGGCTCCTCCAGATAAGGACGTAGGGTGGTGGTGATGAAAAACCGGTTTATTGTAGAAGTTTGCAGATAATGATACAGATTATGATAAATGGCGATGGTGCCCCATGTTGCCATGCAGGAGATCTCTCTTGCGTGTGTGTGGTGAAGGCTGGTTTAACCTGTGCACACTGATTGCTCAATGTACAACAGGTGTGCAGCCTCACCCAGCTCCAGAGTCCAATCAGCCTGAATCCACACACACTCCCACACAGTGATTGTGGTGATCTCCTTTATCTTCTCCCAGAAACAGTTGCTGTACTGATTCATGGAGTCTTTTCTGTGAACACTTTTGATAATTTCTTTACTTATTCAGCATTACATATGTCAGTTATCTCTATTATATTCTTTATATGAGTTATATGAGTACGTTTTGACTTTCGTGCCATTTGTTTATTTGGATGCTTATATTCCAGGGACTTTTGCGTTCACTTCCCTTGTCTTTCTCTTAACAAAAGGTATCGGTACCAACTTTCAGTTCCTCCCACAGCCTCAAACATTTTCCCCTTCGTGTTAAGACATCGCAGATTGCTAATGTACAGCGTGAATACAGCATGACTTACGAGCAATCGAATAACAAATACAATTCCATTTATTTTTGGATTCAATAAAGCAGTTAATTTAATATGGGTAAGCCATCCATGTTTCCAAAACAGCATAGTAAAGTGTTGCTGTCTTTTAATTAATTAGCTACATCCTTTCGATTTAGATCCATTTTCATTGCTGCATTGTCCAAGTTCACTTTTATAGACACTGTTCACATGTAATCAATAAACATCCAAGCGTGAATCAATATCCACTTTGTTGATATAACTTCTTAATTATTAAAATTATAATGGATTGACGTGTCCATCAGTAGGATTTTTACTTAGGAATCTGTTTACATGAAACGTCCCTCCATAAGAATTACTTCACAAATGTTGAGCAATCCTCTTCTTTATCTTGTTAAAGATACACTTTTATGCCAAGTTAAGGAAATGTATGTATGTATGAAATGCATGCACAAACGTGTTATTGTCACTTTTGATTGTTTGTTGGTTATGAGCGTGAGTGTGAGTACCCAAAAACGTATAACCCATATGAAATTTGAATTAGCTCACGGCGAAGGCTACATTTAACTCTGATTTTGACCGATGTCATGGTTATGACTGTGAAAGTAAATTGCAAGTGGCTACAAAATTGAGTACCAGTGAATATAGGTACAGGTATCCATTTAGCTTCAGTCAGTACAATCCATTTGGTGAATGCTAATTATATGTTGATCCTATATCTGGGTTCAACGGACCAAAGGGTTCAGAAAAAAGCAGACTGTTTCTGAATGACTAACCAAACTGAATCCTCAACTTTTTGGTTACTTTTACCAAATCTACAATTCAGACAATTGTGTAATGTTTGAATCCAGGACACAACTAAAGTCATAACATACATATTTGCAATACAACAGCAAATGTAACACCATGGGAACTCACCCCACTCTTTCACCAGGTTGTTGGACATGTATAGGACCTTGAGTTTCCTCATGACATGGATTCCTCTCAGTTTCTCAATCCGGTTGTAGGAGATCCACAACTGTTCTAATGTGTCCCCCACTGCATCCTGCACACACACACACACGCGCGCGCACATACACACACAAGCACGCACGTTATGAAAGAATAGTACAAGTTGAATGTGTTTACAAGTTGTTATGTCTCTTCATGTATAAGGAGAGTTAAACAAATTATTCTGCAACTAGGGTTTATGTGAACTTACCAGTCCATTAAAATTCTTCAGGTTGTTTCTTCCCAGTGATAAAATCTTCAAGTTCTCTGCAAGGAAACAAAGATATATCACCCTTTTGAATGAAAAATTAATGCACTTGATGTGTGTGTATGTGTGTGCATGCATCTTTGTGTGGGACTACACTACTTGCTATATTTTATAGTATTGTCAGATCCTGTTTAGTTTGTCCTTCTTAAATGTGCTTGTATGGATGTATGTGCAGCCTCTTTGAAGGAATAACTTACTCAGGCCATTAAGGTTTGCTATTTTCTCAATACAGTTAGTGGACAGGGAAAGTCTCCTGTGGAGATAGAATTAAATTGAAAAAAACATTTAAAAAAACAACAAAGATAACAAAAGTCAGCGTCTAAACATCAACTGATAAAATGATCCAAGCTGAACAAAGTATTTTCCACCCTAACAACCAACAGTGGTCAGACATTTGCTATAGAAGTAAGAGTTGTATTATTATCGTTTAGGAATTGTAATCAGTATCTGAAGTCTATCTGAAGTCTTCAGATTAATATCAAAAGTCTGATGGCAGACGAGCTCAGATCTGGGTGACCTGGCGTTTCACTTTCTTTGGCTTCATATTTTTCGATAAATCATGTTGTTGGAGGCGAGGATCTGTAAGAACGTAATTGCCGAACACAAACTTGGCCAGCATTAGTCAACTGTAAAAAGGTGTCTGTAAAGGTTTCAAATCAACACCATGTAGACTGGCCACTTATTAAAATCCCCTTCTGGAAGCTTCCTCCACTCGCATTAATGAGTGTCATCAGTAGAGAATGCTTCTCTGTAACGAAACAGGAAAAAAGGCATAGCGCCGCCTTTTGCAGTTTTTGGTTTCTGGCCCAGCTCTGTGCCCCCCCCCCCCCCCCCCCCTTTATGACAGTAAGAATGTCATAAAATAAATGAAAAGGAAAGTCTGTATGTAGAAGGGAAGCAAGGAATGTGCAGAGTAAATGTGGGTGCAGACCCAGGGAGCTGTGTGCAGAGGTTTAGTGAAGGGGAGATATTGTAACTTCCACATGTAAATAACAACCCAACCAATATAGAACTTTCCCACCTTGAGCATGATGTAAGAGTCACAAAGAGTCAAATCCCCACCATGTGACCAGCTATTACTGGTCAGTTATTAAAACTCAAACCACTCGAGGATGCTAATACATAGTGCAGGTTTAAGGTTTAACTCAATGTGATTCAACTATTTGTCTATATATCAATCGTCTCCATTGATGACAATGAAATGTAGACCAGGACTCACTCGCAGTTGATGAGCGCAGACAACGAAGAGTCCATCTTCTCTATGGGAGGAACCTGAGCATACAACTTCAGTACTTTGGCCTCACCAACTTTTTCCCCAGCCTTTTCCTCCTGATAACCATGCAAGATACACCCACACAAACATGCAGTCCAAAATAATTATATTACTACGATGTCCTGCAATGTCACAGAAATACTTTTCTATTAAAGTGCCAGTGAACCGAAAATCGTTTCTTTTGTTTTAAACCTATTAATGTCTTCTATGATCCTTAATATATAGTAATATATGCCATTTTGTAACTGTTACTAGTATAAGGCCGTAATTAAGAAGGTCTGGGCAGTGGTCAATTTTGATGGCTGCGTCTGAGATAGGATACTTATTAGGCACTTAATTGATTAGTTGCATTCATATAGCACTTTTCAAGATACCCAAAGCGCTTCACATAGTGAGCGTGTGTGTGTGTGTGTGTGGGGGGGGGGGGGGGGGGGGGGGTTATGAAACCTCATCCACTACCAGTGTGTAGCACCCACCTGGGTGATGAACGACTGCTAGTAAGTGCCAGAACGCTCACCACAGTGGAGAGGAGAGGAATTAACTATCCAATTAGACCAGGGGATAAGTGGGAGGCCATGTTGGTAGAGCCAGGATGGGAGTTTGGCCAGTACACCGGGGTAACCACCCCTATTCTTGTGATGAGGGTCACGGTATTTTCAGTGACCACAGGGAGTCAGAACACTGATTAAACGTCTCATCTCAAAGACGGTGTTCTTAAACAGGACCGTCTCTGTGCTGGGGCTTTGGGCATACAACATAGGCCAGAGGAACGAGCACCCCCTACCCTCAACACCTCTATCAGCCCCAACTGGTCTTCCATCTAAGTATGGGTGGACCAGGACCAGCCCTGTTCAGCTTCAAGAGAGGTAGCCATGGTGCTGGCAATATAATAACATTACAACGCCACGGTGTCAAACTGAAACAGGGTTCACTTACACTTTTAATAGACATGTGATTAATACAAACGTTTAATGTCTCCGATACGACATACCCATTGAGCAAATGCCTCTTTGATGGTTGTTGGTTTTGCCTGCAAACATAAGAAGTACGCTGAGCAGGCGTTTCTTAGTAAAGAAAGCCACTGCAGCTGGCAGTTGACTGACGTTTAGACAAACGGGAATAAAAAACGGACAGGATTCAAATGTATATACTATTGGTACGCTAGATCATACGGACAGGACCATTGTACAACCATGGTTGTACATGTAGATTGTCTTAAGCACCAAAAGAACCGACCATTGGAACGTGCGTTAACATTGCTGGCTAACACTTAACTGATTTGCTAGGGGCTAGCTGCCCTACATCTAACACCGTCCTTTTTATGTTAAATTGCAGATCTCGACTCGACACTTGCATACGTTTAACGTTACAGTGATATTCAAATAGTAAATAACAGTTACGTACACAAGTTAAACCATAAACAAAAAGACAAGTGGCTTGGAAACACAGGGAACCATCACTCACCATGTCAACCGCTTAATGGTTGCTATGACAATGCTACGACACTGGTCACGTGCTTTTGGAACGCAATTAATAAATATACTTTATATATATTTTTTTATATACTTACTTAATTTAAATACACTTTTCCAGAAGTTATAAATGTATATACTTTTGCACTAGTTGAAACAATATCAAATATAGGCCTATGGAGTATCACAAACCTCAAATGAAGAAATGAACGGAAACAAATAATATACTTGTTCGACATTTCTAATCCATATATTGTACTCGTTGTCTTTGGGGGGGGGGGGGGGGGGGGGGGGGGGGTCATTGTTTAGAAATGAATCATAAAATGTTTTTTTCTTGTGCCAACCGTCGGGATGGTCCCCGTTTGTATTCCGTTACCATTAACGTACGTGGCAGCTCAGAGGGACTACAATATTACACATATTCAACTCCAGTACGTTGTATTCCTTTTTTCTTGGCACATCATTTGCTATGCATTATGCATAGAAAAACATATTAAAATAAATAAACAAAAAAGTTAAGAAGAGAACCAAGAACCAAGACTGGTCGTTGTGAACGTCAAAGCTATTTTTCGAAAATCGCGGCACCAGCCGTTCGTCATCAAAGTGGGCGGGCTTCTTCAATTGCTTTGACCCTGGCGCGTGCGAAACATGGCCTTCGGTGCCGGGACGATCCAGCAACACCGCAGCAGAGACGTAATAATGACGGAGCCCCTTTTCACTCCGTCGGTTCACACCCAGAGGCACCAATATGTTATAGATTTTGTGACGACCAACAAACCTAAAAAGGTAAGTGACACTAAAGAACATGCAGCGAGTACCTTTAGCAGCTAACTTTACATTGTTCCTCGGTTTAACGTTATGCTGGGGATTAACGTTACCTCACGAAATAGTATACAGCATTTATCAGTAGCTTTGTCTCACGTATCCACCGTAACAAGGTTTTTTTTTTGGTTGTGCACCAGGTTGTGGATTTGGGATGCAATGACTGTTCACTGCTGAGGAAACTCAAGTTTCACCGTGGAATTGAGCTACTTTGTGGTGTGGACATTGACAGTGCAACGATGAAGAAGAAAATGTATATTCTAAAACGAATATTTTATTTGATCTCTGCTCAATTTCATTCAAATCCATCAGACACATAACTTAGTATTCACCAGAAGTTTGATTATATCCATAAAAGACCCACGATACAGACATCGGCCTACCGGTTTATAAATCACATTTCACAATATGACCTCATGCAACTGCCATTATCATAGTAACTTAGTAATGTTATTTACTTGCAGGCATGCATTGGCACCTATTCCAACTGACTACCTGCAGCCCGGGAATTCACCACTGAGCATTGAACTGTACCATGGCTCTGTCACACAGAACGATGCCAGACTCAGAGGATTTGATCTGGTGACCAGTATAGAACTGTAAGAGGACAAAAGCTGAGGCAATTATTGCATTTTCCTGGCTTAGTTTTTTTCTCTTAATCTCAGACTTTTCTATGAGGATGCTGTTTAATCCTTAACTCTAAAATGCATCAGACATTACACTTCTTCACATGCACTACCCTTCTCTTGCACACATTGTGTAGCTAAAGTTCTCTCATAACATTGTCACACGAACAAATGTATACACACAGTCACACCTGGCTCCAATCAGCCTAACATGGGCTTGGCCACGCCCATGTTAGGCTGAGTGGAGCCAGGTGGAAGCGCCAATATAAGGGAATTCGTTTTTTAAAGGACAGATGTTGGAGTCGTGTGTGTGTGTGTGTGTGTGTGTGTGTGTGTGTGTGTGTGTGTGTGTGTGTGTGTGTGTGTGTGTGTGTGTGTGTGTGTGTGTGTGTGTGTGTGTGTGTGTGTGTGTGTGTGTGTGTGTGTGTGTGTGTCACATTGGCCGTTGGATTGTAAGCCAATGTCTTTGCCATATTGGAGAGGGAAATACTTGCCTGTAAACAAATACAAGTAACCTGGGGAGCTGTGGTTAGTTTACATGTCTCAACTGATTTCAATTAATTACATTTTTATTCAAGTGCTCATGATCAATGTGGAGAATAAAACACATTATTTGGACTTAATATATATGATTTTAATATGAATATATAAAAAAGACTGATCGAAATTGGTTGAGGAATGCAAAGGTCATGGCGCTTTATTATCCAGAAAAACCACCCTGTTTACTTGTATTTATTTGCAGGCCTCTCAAATATGACGGCAACGTTAACGTATCACAGCAACGGATCGATGCAGTTAATGCAGCGTCTTTGTATATATGTTTATGGTCACACATGAACACAACCAGAGACACAACTGTCTCTCTTACTTTGATTCTTTCTTCCCTTTCCCCCTCCCCCCCCCCCCCCCCCCCCCCCCACCAGCATAGAGCATCTCCATCTGGATGATCTGGAGCTGTTCACTGAGATGCTGTTTGGCTACATGACCCCGGGGACGGTCATTGTCAGTACACCAAACGTTGAATTCAACCCTCTCTTTCCCAGAATGCCTGGCTTCAGGAACCCCGACCATAAATTTGAGTGGACCAGAGCTGAGTTCCAGTCCTGGTTTGTTGTTGTTATTCTAATATGGCTATGGTTTAATTGTAATGTATCCAGAGTATGTTTTCAAAAGTGGCTCTTCTGTAAAATGAATATAATCAAAGCAGTGTTGGGTCACTGTATCATGAGGTTTAAACAAAATAGGTATTGAGTGTCTTTTTAAACATGGTGTTCCCAATTATGTCATTAGTTCGCACTTACATCAGGGAAATGGAGCATTAATGCTGTTTAAAAGCACTAAAATGTGAATCACACTAAGCACCTACAAAGCATTTAGTGTTTCTGCTGGGCAAACTGGAGTACAATGGTTGCTTGCCTGAGAGAGCTGAGGTCCACTTTAAAAATCGACTGCAGTTAACCCAAAATTTGCATAGGAATAGGGAAGGTTATTATGGATACAGGTTGTCAAAGTTAAGTACGATCACAACCATTTCACATTGTCCCACAGTAAAATAATGCTATTGGTTCAATGTTTAAATGGTTCAATTTCTGATTATCTAAAGACTAATTTCAGGTCCAGCAGGCTTACTATGTTATAGCAGAAGGTATACTACTACTAATAATAATACATTTCATTTCAAGGCACCTTTCATGACACCCAAGGTCGCCTTACAATTGTTAAAACAATCGAGATAAAAACAGCAAGAGCTGGCATAGCCAACAGCATGCTTAAAACAAGACATACGGCTGGAAGACACAGGTAGGAGGGGTGCTAAGAACAGCAGCACAATGGGGATACGAGGGGTAACGCACAGTAGGGTGGACATTACAGTGCGAAGGCCAGTTTGAACAGATGTGCTTTGAGGCGAGATTTGAATGTTGTTATGGTGTCAGACTGTCTAATGTGTGGGGGCAGGGAGTTCCAAAGCCTGGGAGCAGTGCGGCTAAAAGCCCTAGCACCCATGGTGCTAGGGTGAGGTACGGATGGTGAGAAGACCAGCTGAGGATGAGCGACGGGAGCGGCAGGAGCTTTTCTCATGGAGGAGCTTCGGAACGATAAGTTGGGGCTAGGTTGTGGAGGGCTTTGTAGGTGAGCAGAAGGTTTTTAAAGTCAATCCGGTGTTGGACAGGGAGCCAGTGTAGTTGGATGAGAATGGGGGTGATGTGGTCGGATGATTTGGTGCGGGTAATGATCCAGGCAGCAGAGTTCTGGATGATTTGAAGCCTGTTGAGCAGTTTGGTGGGGAGGACAGAGAATAGCGTTACAGTAGTCAATCCGGGAAGTGACGAATGCATGGACTAATACTTAAGTGCTGGATTGAGACAGGGATGGGCGAAGTCTGGAAATGTTGCGCAGGTAGAAGAAAGCAGTCCGGGTGATGCTTTTTTTATGTGAGGTGCAAAGGAAAGGGTGCTCTCCAGAGACCAGACTCCGAGGCTCTTGACTTGGCTGGAGAAGGGTACAGGGAAGCCATTGATGATGATGTCAGAGGTTCTAGTGTTTTGGGCTTTGGAGAGAGTGGCTTTGGAGCCAATGAGCAGGGCCCCAGTGCTGCCATTGCCAGTGAGGAGTTAATTATGTTTGTGATCATGGGGGAAAAGCATGGCAGACAGGCTTTGACGAGGGTAGCTGACGGGTAGTGGACTCGTCTTTAAGGATGAGCTCAGAGATGGTGTATTCCGTTGCTGGGGTGAAGTTAGAGAGCCAGCTGGTGGGAGGTTGGCCCGTGGTAACCATCCAAGGTGGGTCCCCTGGAGAGGTGCATGACGAGGCCAGCTTTAGGTGGATGTTGTTGATTTTGGTGTCGGAAGAATTGCAGAAAGGCAGTGCAGTGATCAGTGGACATATTTAAGGGGAGGGTTCTGGGGGGCTGAAGTAAGTAGCCCACTGTCGAGAAGAGCGCTCGAGTGTTGCCTTTGCCAGTGCTGATGAGGTTGAAATAGGATTTGGCTGTGGAGAGGGCGTTCTTGTAGTGGTGTAGATGTTCAGCGTAGATTTGGATGTGCCCTGAGAGTCCGGCCTTTGTGCATAGCCGCTCAAGTTGACGGGCAAGCTGGCGGAGGTCAGCGGTGTACCAGGGAGCGGTGTGTGCGGAGGAGACTGTGCGGGTTCTTAGAGGAGCCAGGGCATCGAGGGAAGAGGAGAGACATTGTCATTGTAGTGACTCACCAAGTCAGCAGGGGAGGAGGAGGAGGGGGGGCTGGGGTAGGCGTTAACGAGGGTGATGAGATCTGTGGGGTTGATGTGCTTAATATTTCTGAAGGAGATGGTCCGTTGCTCTTTTACTTTGGGTAAGGGGGCATATACCTCAAAGAGACGGCACGGAGCCTGGGCCCGAATCCAAAAACGGCAAGAAGCGGAGTTACGCCCCGTTTCCTTACGGAGATGTTCTACCAAAGAAAACTGATTGCGCGAGTGGATGACGCTTTCAGAAAGAAGTCTACACAATGTTGATTCAAACCTATTTTAACTTTTTGACGGTTTACGATTGCGGCCAGAGACTTTTTTTTTTTTCGTGCAGATCCCCGCCTCCAGTCACATGATCTGGCGAAACAAATAGGAAGAGACATAGACAGCGAAACTCCCCGTTCACCCAGAATCTTTTCTCTTCGCAGGGCTCTGAATGCATGTGGGCGGTATGGCTATGAGGCAGAGTTCACAGGCGTAGGACGGGCACCGCCTCACCTGCACAGCCGTGTGGGCTTCTGTACCCAGATCGCGGTGTTTCAGAGGCTGGCTGGGGGAGGCGCTGCTCGTGCATCCAGCGATGACACAGGCGAGATTTTTTCGTACAAGCTTGTAAGTAAGGAATTGGTTTTAGGTAGCCTGACATGGCCGATTCGCAAGTGCGTATTAGTCTGGAACCTCTCAGTTCATTTCGATTTTCATGGGGCATTGTCATCGGGCGCAGACCAAAATGCCTCGACAATTGGATAGACCTACCACCAATCAGCAATGGAACGTGTGACGCGTCAGCGACAGCCATCTTGGTGGTTTGTGAATATTCCTCAACGGCGCTCTCTTAAGGCGCTCCTCTGTACTCCTCTGTCACCGTATCACTACCAGATATAACTACTGTTAGCTGCAGTAGGTTTCACTACCAGATATGGCTACTGTTAGCTGCAGTAGGTATCACTACCAGATATGACTACTGTTAGCTGCAGTAGGTATCACTACCAGATATGACTACTGTTAGCTGCAGTAGGAATCACTACCAGATATAACTACTGAGTATTGTTAGCTTCTGTAGGTAACAAACCCGCCCCATAGGAGATGAACGGCTGTCATTGGCCAGGTCTGCTGGAAATCTGTATGAACGGGAGGGGGGCCAGACTCGTATGCTAGAGCAAATAAAACATGCTCGACGATTCGTCCGGTTCCCCGGCTAGGTTTAAGGCTGGCTAATAATTTTTGTAAATGTATTTTGGGAGCCGTTTGCCCCCAGTTTTCAATGTGTAGAATCGGATGGGGCAGGCATTGCAATGTTTGAAAACGGGGTGTCTCACCTTTCCTACTGGAAATAAACCTGATCAGCAAACCCGTCAATGACAATCGTAAACGGGTATCAGCGAAGGCATTCGGACGGCCGGAGCCCTGATGCGCACTGTCGGGGTGTTTTCAGCTGTACAGCGTGACCTATCCCAGTCTGTGTGATAACAACATCCTGCGGGGGTGTCTGGTGAATGAGGTCCTGTACTGG
This sequence comes from Lota lota, assembly GCA_026745465.1. NCBI lineage: Eukaryota > Metazoa > Chordata > Actinopteri > Gadiformes > Lotidae > Lota > Lota lota. The sequence continues at coordinate 506,302 of JACYXH010000109.1, read as the reverse complement.
GCCCACCAGCTCTCTGGGAGGAGGCGGAGGAGGAGGAGGAGGATGGAGTGCGGGGACGAAGGCTCCAGAGCCAGTCAGACGGAGCAGGACGGGGCAGAGAGGGAGATGGGGCCGACAGGTGATGAAAGGGAATAATGCAAACTGTCAATGTTAAGAGAATTCCTAGTTTTGGATGCTTTTTCTGGATTGTTATTTCTCCGTTTGTGTGTCACTGCAATGCTGACATTGACGTTGTTTTTTGTGAACCTGTAAAGCCTGTCTGAACAAGAAGGGGGTAACGGTGGACAACCATTTCGTCATACTTTTCCAAATCCAAACCCTTTTCCTACTGCAGACGAGTATGAGGAAAGTGCCTTTGATGGAGAGGAGGGAATACACGGATGGGAGGATATCAAGATGACCAGCAGGGGGCAGCTGGAGTCCTACAGACAGGGCCAGTATGTGGCTGCTTTGTTGTTGCTTTTTCTTACTTGGGTTCGTAAAGATACAATTGTCATGTCTTAAATAATTGGTAGTCTGCCTGTACTCCATGTGTGTCACATCACATTGTCAAAAGTAAAAAAAACAGCTGCAAAAGGGCAGGTGGTGAATTATTTGGTTTAGAGGTTTTCTGAGTTAGGTAATTTCTTTCTATTTGTACACCCCCTTCCTCTGCTTCTCTGGTTCCCGTGGGTGCAGGTATGTGTGTGTTCCGCTGCGCAGGGTGTGGTCCTGCTGCCGCAGGATCAGAGACTTGAGTGGATCTCTGGCTCGTCTTAGGCTTTTCATAGCCGACGACCCGCTGGTCAGATTGAGCCAGGACGGGTTTGCTGTGGTTTTGGATGAAGGTATTAATGCACTTTATTTCTTTTTATATATATATATATATATATATATTTTTTTTTTTAAAGCTAATCAACTAAAGGAAGTCAATTCTAATTTAATCATTAATCAAATGTTTTGAAGTTGGTGGAAAAGGGGTTGAGTTAATGTTGATGGGTTTCACCCAACTCTTACTTTACAAGCTGCAATGACTCCTTACCTCATGTATTGTTTACATGCATTATATCAGTAACCCTGTTCCTCTGCTTACTTCCCAGGGCAAGAGGTCAGTGAGGAGGAGGAGGAGGAGGAGGAGGATGCAGGAGGCATAGAGGCAGGCTGCCTCCATGCAGTGAAGGAAGAGGACTGGGACAGTTTCTGATCACCCATGGAAGAAATCGACCACATACAGGTACAGTATCTCACAAAAGTGAGTACACCCCTCACATTTTTGTAAATATTTGAGTATATCTTTTCATGTGACAACACTGAAGAAATGACACTTTGCTACAATGTAAAGTAGTGAGTGTACAGCTTGTATAACAGTGTAAATTTGCTGGCCCCTCAAAGTAACTCAACACACAGCCATTAATGTCTAAACCGCTGGCAACAAACGTGAGTACACCCCTAAGTGATGATGTCCAAATTGGGCCCAATTAGCCGTTTCCCCTCCCCGGTATTATGTGACTTGTTAGTGTTACAAGGTCTCAGGTGTGAATGGGGAGCAGGTGTGTTAAATTTGGTGTCATCGCGCTCACACTCCCTCATACTGGTCAATGGAAGTTCAACATGGCACCTCATGGCAAAGAACTCTGAGGATCTGAAAAAAAGAATTGTTGCTCTACATAAAGATGGCCTGGGCTATAAGAAGATTGCCAAGACCCTGAAACTGAGCTGCAGCACGGTGGCCAAGACCATACAGCGGTTTAACAGGACAGGTTCCACTCAGAACAGGCCTCGCCATGGTCGACCAAAGAAGTTGAGTGCACGTGCTCAGCGTCATATCCAGAGGTTGTCTTTGGGAAATAGATGTATGAGTGCTGCCAGCATTGCTGCAGAGGTTGAAGGGGTGGGGGGTCAGCCTATCAGTGCTCAGACCATACGCCGCACACTGCATCAAATTGGTCTGCATGGCTGTCGTCCCAGAAAGAAGCCTCTTCTAAAGATGATGCACAAGAAAGCCCGCAAACAGTTTGCTGAAGACAAGCAGACTAAGGACATGGATTACTGGAACCATGTCCTGTGGTCTGATGAGACCAAGATAAACTTATTTGGTTCAGATGGTGTCAAGCGTGTGTGGCGGCAACCAGGTGAGGAGTACAAAGACAAGTGTGTCTTGCCTACAGTCAAGCATGGTGGTGGGAGTGTCATGGTCTGGGGCTGCATGAGTGCTGCCGGCACTGGGGAGCTACAGTTCATTGAGGGAACCATGAATGCCAACATGTACTGTGACATACTGAAGCAGAGCATGAGCCCCTCCCTTCGGAGACTGGGCCGCAGGGCAGTATTCCAACATGATAACGATCCCAAACACACCTCCAAGACGACCACTGCCTTGCTAAAGAAGCTGAGAGTAAAGGTGATGGACTGGCCAAGCATGTCTCCAGACCTAAACCCTATTGAGCATCTGTGGGGCATCCTCAAACGGAAGGTGGAGAAGTGCAAGGTCCCTAACATCCACCAGCTCCGTGATGTCGTCATGGAGGAGTGGAAGAGGACTCCAGTGGCAACCTGTGAAGCTCTGGTGAACTCCATGCCCAAGAGGGTTAAGGCAGTGCTGGAATATGATGGTGGCCACACAAAATATTGACACTTTGGGCCCAATTTGGACATTTTCACTTAGGGGTGTACTCATTTTTGTTGCCAGCGGTTTAGACATTAATGGCTGTGTGTTGAGTTATTTTGAGGGGACAGCAAATGTATAGTTATACAAGCTGTACACTCACTACTTTACATTGTAGCAAAGTGTAGTTTCTTCAGTGTTTTCACATGAAAAGATATACTCAAATATTTACAAATATTTTTGTGAGATAATGTATACCAGACCATATCTAAGCTCATCAATATCCTAGCCTGGAAAGTGCATTACATGCAATTTCAATTGAAATCACAATGCACTACCCGATAGCATTGTCCACAGGTACAGCGCCAACATAGCTTGTAGTCGTGAATCAGATGTGTCAACCACCAACTCTACTCTCCCGTAATCTGACATCTTCCTACATCAAATCTGGTTTAATCCATATTTGATAGAAATGTACTTTTAGAGTTAATAATTCCTTTAAACCTTCACTATGTAACTTGTTACTCATTGACAATCAAGATTGGAAAAATAATCAAATTCTGAATAGATTAACCGTGGTCTGTGAAACATCATGACCAGCCTTTAGGCACAGTAATCCAATTCTGGATGGATAGAATGAACTATTGGTCTGTGAAACATCATGACCAGTCTTTAAGATCAAGTCTGTTTTCCAGGAGAAACCCCGTGTTGAGTGACGACATCTCCTCCAGCAATGCTTAGTGAAGCATTGCTTCACACACCCAATAAAAGTTACAATGTCAGGAAAACCATTCACCAATAAAGTCCTATTGAGACACTGCAGGTTCGTTTTTTACACCTTTTTAATTCAACAGTGCAAGGTACACAACTCAAAGCATACAGTAGTACACTTGGTAAAAGGAAGTAAAACGTTGGTCAAAAAACAACTTGCTCTGCGAACGGGGAGGAACACTGGACACTGTTGAGAAAGCGAAGAACGCCACTTTACAGAAGAATACAGTTTTAACAGCTCCATTTATAAGCACAGCTTCACAGAAGAGAAGAAGCAACCATGTTTGTAACAACATGTTCAGTACCAGAATTAACCCGTCTCCACGGGTACGACAAAAACAAAGTGATTTTCTTTCCTCGATACAAACAACAATGTAATAACAGCAATCAGGCTCTGAGTGTTACTTGGTGAATACGCAACACAACGAATGTATCAGTGACATTTGCAAACACTAAGGAATCTTGGGAGTAGTACTTGTAATGCTGAACAGGTTCCTTCCAACACAAAGGCATTTTTCAAAACAAAGGATGGCACAAAGATGAGTTCATGAAGTACACAGGGGGATCCTCTGTCCAAACCCCAGGGGAGAGGAGAAAGGGACATTACTGGAGACCATGGCAATACAGAGTACTAATATGCAACACAGCTTTTCCAACATAGAAAAACATGGAGACACAAATGTACACATTTTACGACAACGTTAAGCGGGTTAAAGTACGACACATTAATGACACTTTGTGCAGAGGGATTAAAATATGTAATTGTGGTTATGGTTGAGGCAAGTATAGCAGCACCTGCTATGGCTTTGTAAAATGGCACAGGAAAGTACCCTTGTCACTGGTTAACCATCTGAACATATGTCAGTATGAACAGCCATAACAGTTGGGTTATTATATACGTGACTTTTATTTTGTAGTAGCTTATTAAGGTGGAAACCCAACAGGCTTGACTGGGAGGAGCACAAAAACAAAATAACGAGATTAACAGATTCTGGTTTGTAGCAACACATGCCAATGTTTCAGTCCTACTCTGGTGCTTCACTATCACATTTGTTTATTTCAGGGGATCATGTGTTGCTTATTCTTTACAATGGCAGTGGACTATCTCATGAAACCTCGTCTGAATACAGCCAAAACTAAACCACTGCCAAATTGTGTGCAAGCAACACGTGTGTCGGTCTAGTGTCACCTGTTTGGACGCAGCTGAAAGTGGGGTGTGGTGTCTTTTTTAGTTTTGTGTTGTACAGTGGAAGTGGGACATGAAGCTTTACTTACGGCATCAATGACAAGTCCCTAGAGAACAACTAAACACAACAGTGGTCTTACCATAATGGAGGCAGCTTACTGCATGACATCACGATATGTCAAAACACGAACGAGTGTGTGTGTGTGTGTGTGTGTGTGTGGCGGGAGGGCATACAACTTTCAAGCAGCATACAGATATGAATATAAAATATATATATTTTTAAATTTAAAAGCTAGTCCAAAGACGTCACTACGCCAAAATAAAAGCATGGACGGCTTAAGGAATGTATTGTGGAGAGGTGCATGGAATAGTGCTGTCTATTCGCTAACCTCCCCCTCCGCTATTCAACGACATTTGGAGCCGGTCCATTGCGGACACCTGGCTCCAATAGCGGGGAATAGAGGGAAATGGTCTAATTAGTGCGAATATGAAAAGGCGCCTGATATGAGACATTTATTTTCAAGGCCTTCAGATGTTTGGTAGGTTTCAATCTGCTAAGATATACTGACGAATATTTAGGTGGCCCACCTCCTAAAATCGACCCAGGCTCTCCAGCCTCCGCATTCTGCATGACCACCAGAGGGCACTGTGGCAGCGGGCCTCTGCTGGTCATTCTGAATAGAAGGCAAAGCAAGGCGTTGCTCAGATATGTGTGTTTGGGTTAGTAGAAAGACGCCGCTACTGTTCCTGGGGTGGTGGACTTGAGCAGGGACTCGGGGCTTCAGGGGCTCAGCGTTTTATGACCACCTGCTCGTACGCTCCGGCTCCGACCCTGAGACAAGGCCAGGAGAAGAGGCGCAGGTTAGCTACCGTGGAACAGTGGCTCACGACGCAGACTGCAGGCTACTGTTCTCGCTCCCAGGAGTACAGTACACACAGCTACATTAAATGCAAACATCAGCTGCTTGGGAGCAGAAAAGTAAAAACCTGGGTTCAGAGTGACTTTGATAACTAATACAATAGTCATCTTTTTTTTCATGAAAATATGCTTGAATAGTTTGTTTGCCACATATCTACTTAAGACAGCTAAGACTATAGCTACTTGGCAGTTAAGACTAGTCACTTGACAGCTAGTTCTTAGCTCTAACGCTTACTCTCAATTGACCATATTGACAATGTGGGAGAGAGAGGGAGGGGGGAGAGCGATAATTGCACTGCACCACTCACCTGGTGGGCAGGTGATGGCTTCCGAGGGCGGTGCTTCCTCCAGGCCCGACAAATAAACGCAGGCCTTCCTCTGAAAAAATAAAAGACAACGGTTGAGCAAAATTCTTTAAGTGGAGAATGGACTTGCATAGTGCCTGTCTTCAGGAGCAGCTGGTTGCCAGGCGATCTAAAAAATATCCCCCCCCCCCCCCCCCCGCCCCCCCCCCCGTATTGACAGTGGTGCAACTTCCTATTTGTCAGTGATAGGGGGGGGACCTTCTCGAGAGGCTCCGTCGGGATTGGCTGATTTCCAGAGGACACGGTGACATGTGGCAGTAGCCTGACAGACAGACAGACCGACCTATCGGTGTTCAACAAACCCCAGAGACACTGCTGTGGTTGTTATCCCCATAAAATGGCTTTAAGTTGGCGAATATCAGCTAATTAAAAGATATGTCACATTTCTGCATTAAAATATCTAAAATCGACGACCTATGTTATATATATATTTGATCGAGTTGTGAAGTTACATTATCAAAATTGTTTTCAATTATGTTCGAACCCAAAGAAATACAGTTTTATTCAAGGTCACGGTCTGTTTCATTTGGTGAGTAAAACTGGATGTATCTGGGTTCGCACATTGTTGGAAACATTTGGGATGTTGTAAGTACACAACTCAACAAAATGTATAATGCAGGTCATTTTGGGATATTACAATTCAGAAATGTTACCCTCAGTGCTGGAGTCCAGCAGGCTGGGTGTGAAGTCCTGACTCTGGAGGATCTTCTCCACCACGTCGTCTGCGTCCACCCGTGTGTCGTCCATCCTCTTCAGCTGGGACTCCATGGAGTCCTGCTTCACCGGGTGCCTGCTTAGGGGGAGGACACACATGCTGCTGGTAGCCTAGCAATTCCATAATCTCCAGAATACTATATAGATACTCTTTTCATTTAGCCTCGACTGTGGGCTATGTCCAGCCGCAAAATGCACTTCCTTCTACACCCCCAGGCTTCTTTTAGCCAACAAAACTTCATTTGGCGAAATTCTGTTCATACCAATAGGATGGAAGGTTTATTACACATTTTATAAATCAAACATAGCCACCCAAATCATCACCTCTATCTTAATTCCTATTGTCAATCAAAACCTGCAGGTTAGTAGCAGATGATGGCAGTTCTTAAATCAAGGGAAATCACCAAGCCGAATCAGGCATGTCCAGCGAGTGCACTCACTTAACACTGCACCCCCCCCCCCCCCAAGTACCGATCAGTGTGACTGCTGCTACCCACCTGTTGAGTCGCTCACAGGACGACGCACTGCGCACCGGGGGGGTGGCGCCCCCCGGGCCGCTGGAGTTGGTGGGGGAGGGCAGAAGGGGGTGCTCCGGCAGGGCGGGGCGGGGCCGGCTCTCCTTGTCCCGGTCCTCCACGGGCTCCGGGATGCTGCCGATGCCCGTGGAGGCGCTGCCCACCGAGGGGTTCCTGCGGTGGCTGAACTCGGACAGGCTGGAGGAGCGGGAGTGACCGGTGCTGTAGCCTGCAGAGAGAGCAAAGTGGACATTGGACCTTGACCTACGCCAGGTGCCTTAGGCAAAGCACGTCTGCAAGTGGAACGTGCTGCAAGCCATCAATTTGTATTCGCTACACTCCTACGGAAAGAATCAAAATTGTGGAAGAAAAGTGAAAAGAGAAAAGTTTGTGCAGTTCAATATTCAAATATTCAAAAAAGTCTTGATTTGGGAGTCCAAGCAATCATCCTTATTTGCATGGGAAAGGCACTGAACGTCACACCTCTTTCACAGATTAGGTAGAACATCCAACAGATTAGGTTGCTGGTCTTCTGCAGTCACATAATACTCATTAAATAATGCTCAGGTTCCATATAGCCACTTACCAGTAATGAGCCTGGTGGGCCCAGTTATTGGGCCCAGTGGTGTGGCAATACTAGTAATTTACTGATCAAACACAATTACATCAAAGTGTGGCTTTAACCCCAGAAACACAATATGTGACTGATACACACAAACTAAGGACAGTGAAATGTGCTTATGGATTTTTTATTGAGAACTACATGCAGTCGTCACTTTTGTGACTTTTACTGAATAAAAAAAAAAGGAGGATGCAGGAGCTGATCACCATGTGTCGTGGAGTAGGGAGGGATTTTTATTTTTTACTAATCACAACAAGTGATCTGTGATTTAGCAGCAGCCAAGTAGAGCTACAGCCCACGCCTACGCTTGCACATGCTATTCTGTTCCACAGCAAGCTGTTGGAAGCAGAACGGCCATATCGGAGCCAAACAACAACATGCTCTGATAAATGTAAACCGGGACCCATTTCAATGGTAAAAGGCACCATAAAGGTAACTAATATATGCATGTGTACGCTAAATATTTATTACAAATTACAGAATGTTTTGTTATATTTGTTGCTTAAAATAATGAATTATGAATAAAAGTTCATAATTAAGGATAATCACTTTCAAGAGTGAAGGAAATGCTATTTGGTGATAATCAATATAATTTTTTTAGCATATATCGGATATGGATATTGGATTTGGTATGTACCAAATATACAAATTCAAAGTTATTAGTTATTATGGATAACATGTATTATCCATGAATCCAATACTCTGGTACTTCATACACTAGGACTATGCTCTCTCTAAGACTCTCCTTAGAAAACAAGAGAAATCATTAAGGGAATTAACTAGCCTTTACAGCAGTTCCTATCCTCAATCAGCCTACTGTAATAATACAGGGATTTGATCTGCCTGGAACGGCAGATTGATGGGCTAAGGTCGAAGCATTTCTCTTTGATGGATTGTAATTGGAAAAAAGAGGATAACTATCACGCTACTTTCCTCTCGTCTAAGATGTCCTCGTTTCCTGCTCAAGGGCCCATCCATCGGTGGTGGAGGTGTAGCTTTCCATGTCTCAAAGAGCTGGCTATAACTTTGTTATTGTTTTCTTTTTATATTTTTTTGGAATCTGGCAGAATCCCTTTTGATTCTGGAGGTGACTGACCAAGCATGCTCGAAGATGTCAAAACAGAGTCCTGAACCACTTCAGTGTCTCCGGTTATGGAACACTTAATGAACAGAACAGTCCAGACCAGTGCCAGTCTTTTGGTATCAATCCTCCATGGCGATGCAAAGCCTAAATACAATGAAATAACCAAACGGGAAAAAAAGCGTTCAAAAGAATTGTGTTATCCGATATCTCTCATTTCAAGAATGACACACAACCGTTAGGGACAGAATCTTCATGAGATGCCAGACGATGTGATCAAACCACCGTGAAGGAGACAATGGCAGTTTGTTGAGAGAGCGGCCACCCTTCTTAGATTACATACAGAGGTGGAAACCGGAGAAGGGCATATGAGGACAGCGGCGGAAAGACGGTCAAGTGAAGACCCCTCCGCCCCCCCCCCCCCCCCCCACCACCACCTGCCTTCAAATACCAACAGAATCACGAAGGGCAAAGAATCTGCTGTGATTAAGCCATCGGCGGTCTTTCAATACACTGACCCCCCCCCCCCCCTCCCCTGTTCTGAAATCTTAAAAGGGCGTTTCCACAGATTTAAACACATTTAGGCTCCCTTTGGGGAACTAGGAAGGAGCTTGAACATGTTTAATTATGCCGTTTATAATAGGTGCCAGGAATGACGGGGGTTTTTGCGTGACTTTTGTACGACGTCGGGTGGCGGAAGGTATAGAGAAGGTATAACAATAAATAAACATGATGAATAATAACAGCAGCGCCATCTTTGTGCCTCGTTGTGCAGCCGAGGCGCCGCCGTGGATGTGGGGCACTGCGAACGAAACAGCCACGTAACGGCGGCCTAGAGGGCGAGGTGTGCGCCAGATAACAGAGCCTCCCCGATGCGTCCGGCCCCACGCTGGCTCTCTCGTCCGTTCGCTGTAGTTTGCGGCACCCATTATAAGCGATAAGCTTATTACGCCGACTGGATCGGATTTTGTTTCTTTCCCTCGTCCCCGCTGCCACGAAGGGGGTTCCTCAATGTGCTAAATCCGTGTAGTGCCCAGTCAAGCCCAGTTGTGTTTTCATTCATTAAGACTCATCGATAGGTCTTACCGTTTGAATGCGCCCTAAAACACACGGGACGACGCAGCCCATGAAAACAACATGGCGAACCAGTGCTGCCATGGCATATAGGCTGAGCAGGCTCTGCAGGTGGTACAGGTGTGAAACAGCCTGGGTTGAATGGCACGCACGTTGCATCGTTATCTGGCATTACGATTTTGACATTGAAAATAGTCGGACACTAGAACGTGTTCAGCAACATCAGCGTGATATGCGTGGGAGCGCAATCACGCCGATGAGTTCTCATCACAAAAGAATATGCAAATATAAAAAACAAAGAGTCAAATGAAACGAGGACATGCATGAGTCAAGGATGAGTCCATTTGGCTGAGGTGATGGTGAGGGTGAGGGTTAGGGGGGGTGGGAGGCCTACCTGAGAGCTTGGACTGCTGGCTGGCGTAGCTGGAGGTTCTGGAGTGGCCGCAGCCCGTCAGCTCCTCTGGGACAGAGCTGCACCTCCCCTCTCGACCCTCTGCAGGGGTTCACCACACAAAAGGGAGGACCAGTGAGTGAGTGGCCATCAGGAACGCCAACGTGGCGCTCCAAGAAAGTCTGTGCTCTACTCTTCGATGGGAATTTGGAACCAGGTCGTTGGTTCACTATTCAGATGTTGGTGTAGGTTAAATGGAGACAAATTGCCCCATCCACCATGTTCCGGAGAGGCACAGATTTCCCCTTGCCCCATAATTGGAGACAAATTGCCCCATCCGCCCCCATGTTCCAGAGAGGCACAGGCCTCAAATAAAAACACCCACGGCTACTACACGGCGCTGAAGGCCTACTGCTTTTCTCCTACTACAGTAGACCACCTTTTTCTGTACATACATGTTCTGACATCTTCTAGAGGTTGAAAATCCATGACTTTGTCTCCTTTTGTGGATGATATATCTTTGAATATGAACAGATTTAGTTTGGATCGTAGTTTTGAATACTAAAGAAAACATTTCCTTAATTTAGTGGAATATGTGATCCCGTAAAATCCACAGTATATATGCAGCATCAGCCTAGCATGCTTTCACTTTTGGTTGGTTTAGAACCATTTAGACGGCAGCATCTAAATGGTGCACTTACTCTTTCATGAATCGCACCCTACAAATAACACCATCTCAGCAAACGTCATTTATTTGATGCTAGCAAACTTATCGACAACCACGCATGCAATCTTCCTGCCTATTTACAACGCACATGTACACACACACACACACACATCAGTGTGAAAGCGCACGTTTTAGTGAGGCATCATCGCACGCCTACTCATACATAGTACATACATCACCCACGCACACACACAGTTCTATTTTTAAATCCATAAAAGCTGTGAAAGACCCTCATACCCACCCACCCCCAGGGTCAGAGCAGATTGCATGGTTTCTGAAAAAGAGCGCTAGTGTGAATTATACATGAAAGAACATAAGAAAACGTGCATCTGAGTCTAACACACACAAACATGATCACACACACGCGCACATCAACTAATGGAGAGAGAGAGAGAGAGAGAGAGAGAGAGAGAGAGAGAGAGGGACGGGGAGAACAGAAGACATTGGAGGAAGACAGAGACCAATGGGGATGGGACTGTTGATGGAGAAGAAGAAAAGGAAGTGTTTCCACAATACTGGATGTGCTGTTGGGTGATGAAACAGCCCATTGCGCACACATATGTAAGCCCTCGGTATAGTACACTGCACACACGTACGTAAGCACTGTAACTCACAGACGCAACGGACACAAAATCAATAGCGGTTCAACAGGTAAGCATAAGCTGCAAAACCAAAGAAGCCACCGACTGTCAATGTATCCGATGCACAGCTCAAATAAAAGACTGAACGAATATCCATTCAGGGTCAGAAGATGAATAGCTCACTACTGGATTGCAGAAGGCGCTGCTGTGCTGAATGATGATGACCCAAACAAAACAACTACTGCAATAGGAGAATTGGCCACCGCAAATGAATCCAATTAAAAGACGTGCTAAACGTGATTCATCAATGATGGCTCTTCTCTCGCCTGCAACATTGTTCTGAAAACAGCAACCTACTTGACAAATACAAACTCTTCAAGCACTTTTGGTCAGCATTTTATGATCCTCTATAAATGGGTGAAATGAAGAAAAATGTATCTTGATTAGTGGTGTTTTGATTGGGCTGTATTGATCCTTAATCAATTAAGCCATTCATTGGCTCAGTGAACCATAGCAAGCCAGCAGGACTATAAAAAGAAGGACATAGCGGCACATGAACCTTCATAATTGTTTCTATAAATGGATATCATAAAAGCCAAAGTGTCGCATTGGCACATCAGTGTACTACGATGGAAGCAAAAACACTACAAACTTCATAAACGCTCCCAAGATGATGTCATTTCCCTTGCAGCTTGTCTACTACCCTGCACCATCGCCACTGTAATTCAGCAGATTCAACGGGTCACCTTAGTGGAATGTAACAGGAGGATTGCATTGCAGCTTGGTGTAGCAGATCATAAAAGAAAAAGCAATTAAAGTCTCACCAGGGCCGCCTTTCTGCGTATCTCCCCCCTTCCTGTCCTCCATTAGGCTCTCTGCGTCTCCTTGGATCCCGATCACAGTGGCCGTGGACGGGGGCCTAACGGACACGCACACGCACACGCAGACACACACATACGCGCGCACACACACGCACACGCAGACACACACACACACGCAGACACACACACGCGAGCACACACACACACGCGCACACACACGCAGACACACACACACACACGCAGACACACACACACGCAGACACACACACACACGCGCAGACACACACACACACGTAGACACACACACACACACGCAGACACACACACACACACAGGTCATTAAAGTGTAACTTTTTCACTGAGTTATTTCACTCCTTTGGAATGTGACGCAGCAAAAAAGGAGAGGCCGCTAGACTTACATAGGAGAAGGAGAAAGAGGAGTAATAAAATGTTCACTTAGTGTAGTTACAAAAGTGAACGCAAGTGCTCTTTTAGTATTCCAGTTTGAATCACGGATTCAGTTATAACAGCTATATGCTGTTTGCATGCACTAAAAACATGTAATCATGCAGGCTACCATATAATTTTTAGGTCATGTTTTGCCCTCTGGTGTGAACAATTTCTGTCCTGTTGTGACACATATTTGCGCTCCAAAGCACACTGTTAATCCACATGACTTTTTGGGAGGCCCATTATTCAGCTAGTTTGGCTAAGACTTATCCCTTGTTGGCCAAGTCTTAGTGAAATCAAGTTATTTTGGCAACTGTTGAAAGGGAAAACTGTCATAATGTATTCTTTTTCCACAAAAAACAAAGATTCCTTCCAAAACTCTTTGAAAGGTGTTTCTTTGCACAATCTTTTGACAACTAACTGTTCAAATAAATAAATACATAAAAGCAATGATATACTTTTGCCTCAAACTGCAGTTAGGAAACTCTGCTGCGTTATACAAAGTATGATTTAACATTGCCAGATGCCATTAGTGACAAGTGCAACACCTCACCCTTTAGAGCAATTGAGTGCGCTAATGGCATTCTTGGAATAGTTTCACCACAAAGAACAGAAGACTACCAAAACATTTGCAGCTCAAATCCTTTTTCAGTTCATATCGAGAATTTACAAAAGGTTCATACAACAGTGATGCAGCACCACAACCAAGATGAATCACGCCTCACGAAGAAATGCAATCGCAGTCATGTTTTCCATTTTGGTTAAAATAGTACATAAGAGATGTGTTCAGGTTGGATTTTAATATTTGGTTGCTCTTTGAAGAGAGCCAATGATCAGATTAAGTTTATAGTCATGGTTACAATTAAACACATAAGTGTTCATTTTCATCGTTTATAGTTGTTCAATGATTCCTTTAGTCAATGCTACATTCTGTTAAGTTCCCAAAACAACAGTGACTTAACTAAATACTCCTCATAACACAGCTGAATCTCCATTCATACACTGCAGATCCAGTCTGCTAAACCAGTTCCACACAACAATATTCATATTACATGAAAAAACATCCTTAGTTGCAGAACGATTTGTTTTACTCACGTTTTAAAACAGGGGTCTCCGGACATGAGTTGTGTGCTGATGACAACCTAGGATAATAAAAAAGAAAGAAAATTTAATTAATTAATAAATCAAAAGGCTACTCAGTTTTTTGTGGTTTGACCTGCTTTTGAAAGAGCACTGAATCATACCCAACAGTTTATATGAAATAAGGTGTAACGTACAGATATTTCTATAATTATTTTTCTATTTGAGCATTATATACCTTTAATACATATATCCATTTTTACTGTTTGTGCATATATTTGTAGGAATAAAACATCATAATATGAATCATACATTCTAACAACCTTTATTTTTGTGACCTATTTTGGACAATTCCCCTTGGATTCCACCAACAATAAGGACCTGTGACCCCCTGCAGTACCTTGAGAATGGAGTTGTCTTGTCGCGTGTTTTTGGTATCGTAGCCTTCTAGCAGACATCGACGGGTTGTGCTTCCCGACCCGGCAAACTCTGCCAGATTCAGGTCGGCAAACCCGAGCTGGGGGGGGAGAAAGAGAGAGAGAGAAAGAAAGAAAGAAAGAAAGAAAGAAAGAAAGAAAGAAAGAAAGAAAGAAAGAAAGAAAGAAAGAAAGAAAGAAAGAAAGAAAGAAAGAAAGAAAGAAAGAAAGAAAGAAAGAAAGAAAGAAAGAAAGAAAGAAAGAAAGAAAGAAAGAAAGAAAGAAAGAAAGAGAAAAAGAAAGAAAGAGAAAAAGAAAGAAAGAGAAAAAGAAAGAAAGAAAGAGATTTAGGTGTGCACATGTATCCTTATGATGATGTGAGAGGATGCAAAGAACACAGGCTCATTTGCAGGACACTTTTCCCACGCTCATCCATACATCATTTATGCAAATGAATAAAATATGATTTTGCAATTAGCCTGCTGGTTAGAGCAAATCTTTCCAGCCCACATGCCACATTGACAAACCACCCGTATCATGAAAGCTGTGTGTGTGTGTATGTGCGTGTGTGTGCGTGCTATGGGCTGAGATTGTGAACATTTACACCAACACAGCTGATGACTATAAACTCAAGCAGTCAAGCAGGATTACCTTTGCATACGCCTTTCCACCTTTCAGCTCCTGGAAGAGATCATAAAAAAAAGGAAATGTAGATGCTGCGTTTCCACAAACGCTTCCTCATGAGACTTGATAAATGCATGACTTCAAACAAAGAGTTACCATTCACGCGGCACTATGTGCGGGTTATGACTTACTCAGCATGCGTTTGGATAGCAAATCCCCCTTCATAATGCACCCGTGGTTGTAGTATCTACATATACATGTAGTCATGTAAAAGCCAACGCACTTTAGACTACCTTTAGGTTGCCAATGCTACATTATACGCCGTTCATCGCTGTCGAACCAACTTGTCCGCAATCCAAAGCTAATGCGGCAGGGTAAGACGTGGTGCTTTACCTTTCTGACCGACACGCGACACACGCAGGGGTCCAGGACGCCGGTGCCCGCGCTGGCGCTCATCTTACAGGGGAAGGAGAGCCTCTTCTTCCAGTGAACACAGTTGGCCTGCACGGACTCCCTGGGAGAGCACCGGCACAAAAAAGACACAGCACACCGTTAGGATCTGAGTTTGGAGGGTTTGTTGTTGTTGTTGTTGTTTTTTTTGGACTTCCTTTAAAAGCTACAGCCACAGGACGTGATCTGGATGTCACGACGGTCGAGTCCGGAGGCTGCAGTTCCCACTGCCGCAGGTAACTGCTGCATGCATGCAATAATATCTAATTGCTAATGTGCTGCGAGGAGGGCATTGCACTTGTTTGGCCGTGGGCGAGTGTTAAGAACACTGAAACAGCTCCTATGTAATCAGAGGATGAAGACCTTCGTTCTGTTTTTGAAGCCAATTGGGATTTCAACCTCCCCGGAGCCATAAAGCTGCCGTTTTAAAGGCCCCGTTATTCATTAGCATTTCCGCTACCGCTATGACCTAGAACCAGCTATAGAGCGTTGCCTTGCAGAGCTCCTGGTGTCTGTTCAGCAAGACTGGAAATCATACCGGCCTGGATTAAGAGCATTCACATCACTGCAACGTAAACGCATAACGCTGATTGCTTTGAAATTGAACGGAACATCAATGAAACATTGTCTTCGTTTACAGTGTGCTTACAATAGACACAAAGCCATCTGCAGCTACGCGTACTTTTATTTTGACAGCGTGGGGTTTAGTTCTAACCAAATCGTTTATGTCTCTACTAAGGTTGTTGTTTTTTTCCCCCCCCACAGAATTATCACAGAATTGTTTCCCTCAGCTGAACAATACGATTTCCACATTGGATCACTTATAATCACCTACTATAACGAAAACGAAGACAGTGGACAAGGCCACAATTCAGCATATAATCAACTTATTAAGATAAGCAAAAGATAAATCTGATTTCAGAATATTGGCATTCTATTATACATTATACATTCATCATCCTCCTTATGAAAGGATCTGGGAGAGGAGGGTGGTGCATGGTTTAAACATAACCGCTGATTCAAGTTAAGATCCTGCACCCCACCTGTTCTCCTTGTAAACTTCAAGGAGAGACCATAGGCAGAGTACACACACACACACGTGTGTGTGTGTTTGTCTATAAGAAAGAGAGAACAGCTATTCCTTAAGATGAAGGTTGGTGCCAAACAGAACATACAGCTGTATGGAAGAGAGACAGAGCAAGAGAGAAAGCAAAAGAGGAGGGGAAAATAGAGCATGAGAATGTGACTAGCATTCCAACCATCCAGATGGTCTTTCATCTCCCCCCCCCCCCCCCCCCCCCCCCCCCCACCCCCATACTATTCCTATCTGATTGTCAGAATGGGATAAATAGGTGATTTTATAGGCCTAACAAATCCATGTGAACAATGCAGATATATATTATAATAAATACATCATATGTATATTTAATATATAATAAATATAAATATATACTATATTAGCGGCATCGGCCTATAAAATCACCTATTTATCCCTGCGTGTGGAGGATTCAATTATAATTAGTTGACTTTTGAATCCAGGTGTAAAACAGTGTAGCGAGATAACGGCATCCTAAGCCGGTGCATCGCTGTGGTTACTTGGTTTTCGCTCCGTCTGCAGCCTGCAGGTTGCGCCAGCAATTTTCTGTTCGTTACCGTTTCCTCACTGTGCAACCGTCGTTCATAGAAAGAGAAAAAAATATAGAAAAAGAACGTACCAATGTCCCTTTTTAAAAAAAACAATTTTATGAGACAAGAAACTCGGCGTAGGTGATGGTGTAGGTGAGGTAGCCTTTACGGCTAGGTTACGGGGAAGTTTTAAAAGCGGTTAATAGTGAAACCGGTTAATCGTTGCATCCCTAGTTAGGGAATCCCCCGTTTAATTTCTGAAACTGTTAACTTGGTTAAAACTCATGTTTTATTGGAATAAGGCTTGAAAAAAAAAAGAGGTGGTTTTTGTTTGTTCTACATTTCCATTTTCACAATATTAAAGAGCCTAGTATAGTTATTTCATCAAAACATTGGAAGCTGTTGCTGCTGAGGAACGTAAACATATTATGAGAAAAATAAAGCAATGTCTTCTTAATTTCTAATTATTTTCTTCTAAAACAACCGATAAGAGTACCGTTAAAGTACCGGATTGATAAGCAGTATCGATAAGAGTAGTAGTATCGTTAAGATCTAAACCATACCCATCCAATCGATAACTAAAAGTAGGCTATCACTCTTTCAGAGAAAGTTGGTATCCAAAACTAAACTCTTGCGATACAACTGCACACCTTCATGTTATCAAAAGCAACCTATATTCACATACCGCAGTGCAAGGAAACATTGGCTTGTAGCGCTGATTGCTTTCGAGATGAATGATCAATACATGTAACAGATAGCGATAACTATAGGTCTGTGAATGTAGTTTACCACTGTGGATGTGTGTGAGAAACGTAAATACTAGACTGTTACCTTCGTCACATCCTACAACATGCACAGAGTGACCACCACTATGACAAAGATACCCGATTGTGATTGGTTAAGACTGATTTATTCGAAATCGACATTGGTGCGAATCAAATTAACGTTAACTCGTTCACAAAATGGAAATTGCCTCCCATTCAGCTCCAGGATTTGTAATTATGTTTTTTATTGACGTGGGAAGAAATCGCAGCGAACAATCGCGTTAAACGTTAAAGGGCCTTTACCCTCTGGGGCCTGCTACTAGGGCCAAAACACTAGAGCGTTTGACTTTCATCGTCTGGTCTGAATCCAATACACGTCCACCCCACAGAATGTGAACCTTTATCCGGCACAGGCGGAGTCTCGTCTTCTGGACTCATTTTGTCGTTTTTCATTTGTCCTTCCTTACACAGCTTTTCTCTCCCACTTTCTGATTCATTCGCTGGTGTCGCAATTTTTATATGATTATTGGTGCGGCCCTAGTGTAACCTAGCCTGATATCGCCAGACCAATTCGCAAATGGGTATTAGTCTGGAATTTTTTTTCAAAGGGGTTTTATTAACTGGCACAGACCTCAATACCTCTGGGCGCATTTGGATAGACCTATAAACAATCAGAGCTACAAAAATGGGTGACATGTCAGCGGCAGCCATCTTGGTAATTTATGAAAATGACTCAACGGGTCTCACATAGGGCGCTCCTCTGTGCAGTCATCGTATTAAAGTCGCCGCATATTAGATAACCAGTTGTGATTGGCCAGACCAAGGCCAGGTCAGCCGGGAATCTATCGGGACGGGAGGGTGGCCAGAAGCATATGCCAGAGCAAATAAAATATGAGCTTACAGATTCGTCTGGTACCCCAGGATAGGTGTAATCCTAAAAGGTGCCCATTTTCTCTGTCTCAGTGTGACCCAGATTCCCTCAAGTTTTTCTGCCTTGCCGCTGTGAAGCTTTGAGGCTAGATTTTACTAGCTAGGGAAATGTGTCTCTCAGGTAGAAGTCATGCCAAAAGATAAGATAGAACAGGCTTCACTGGGGTGACTCATTGCTACGAGTGAAATATCAATCAATAAATAATCAATTGAAGGTGGGAAATGACTACTTGGGAAATCAAGTTCAAGAAGACACAGAGAAAGAGCGGATTGCCTGCAACTATGGACCTATCACAATGATTCAGAGACCCGCTGACCTCCCAATCCTCTAAAACCGGGATTACACTGTGTATGTTTCAGGCCCAGGGTTTGTTGTCAAGTATAAAAGAAACCCTTGGGTCGGCCGCTTGATGACTCGACTCATCAACGCAAAGAGCTAAAGTATCAAAGCAAAATTACGAGAGCGTGAAATATCACGGAAATTCAAGTAGATTTGTCCGATCAAACCAACAGAAGCCTATGGATTATGACTCCCATTCTTTTTCCTCTAACCATTGAATCGTGAGTTAACAGCGGATGCTGGCAGGGGGGGGCCTAAGAGACAAGCACTCCATGTCTGATGCGAACCGTAGCAAGGATGCAGTCCGGTGTCGATTTCTAGGAGCTGGGCCGACTCCCCAAGTGAAAGATCTGTCTCCCACCCACTCTCCAGTCTGTCTCCAGTCTGTCTCCCACCCACTCTCCAGTCTGTCTCCAGTCTGTCTCCCACCCACTCTCCAGTCTGTCTCCAGTCTGTCTCCCACCCACTCTCCAGTCTGTCTCCAGTCTGTCTCCAGTCTGTCTCCAGTCTGTCTCCCACCCACTCTCCAGTCTGTCTCCAGTCTGTCTCCCACCCACTCTCCAGTCTGTCTCCAGTCTGTCTCCAGTCTGCACCGGTTACTCGCGTTGTCTCCCTCTTGTCTCTGGCCTTACATGTTCAAAATAGCATGTTTATTTTTGCAGTCAAATGTGTACATTACTAACAACAATTACAGGACAGTAAACAGAGGCACTGCCTACGCCTAAATACAAATGTTTCCAACCCTGACGGCAAGTAATATGAAGCCAGGGTGTTTGTCAAAGACAAGGCTTACAGGCATATTTCAGGCTCAAAAGTGCACCATCATCCTTGTGAATGCGACAAATATCACCATTAGAGCGCAGGTCTGCTTTGAGAAAGGTCTAATTGAGAAACGGTCAGTTTTCAAACAACTTTGTTTCATAATTGATGTATATATTTGTATACAGTACGTACAGTTAGTATTATTATGACTTAACAGCAAATGACAGCAATGTCCAAGCTGAAACACCTGAGTATGCGCCATAGACTGTATAAAATAGGGTAACTGAGTATAATGGCAACAGTGTATGGCCGGACGCCGTCTCAGAAACCGTATAGGCGTAGCTAGTGGACTTTTTACCATTTCACCATTCAAATGTCAATGTCTGCAGACCAGCTCATTTAAAATAAGAAGAAAAGTGAAAATTAGCTGATGCTAAAAAACGAAACGCCAGTGTTACAGCCCTCCTGTTTTTTCTTGACTAATAGGGCTATCTATTAAATCCAAGTATTCTTTACGTAGCCAAAAGCACCTTATAATCACTAGGCAATCATAATCTAGTTGAGTACGTTCGTCTCTTTATCCATTGACTAAAACTGTAAAATGGTTTAACATAGATTAAACCCATTACATCGTTGAACGACCTAATGACAACAGCCAGTTCCATCACTTGTAAGTAGCCTTAAGGGGCCAATAAGTAAAGGCCATAGGGTATCTATGGCTTTTACTTATGGGCCCCTATGATTAACCATGGCCCACATTGATCTATTCCTTTAGAAATGTCAGTATTATCATCAAATAAATATTTAACAGTTAATTCAATTAACTTTTCCTTGAATTGAATTAACTGTCAACCTGGACGAGACCAACATTATGTAGCCTACACTTGCTGCTCATAATAATTATACTGTTAATAATAATAATAATACATTGTTAATAATAATAATAATACATTGTTAATAATAACAATACATTGTTAATAGTAATAATACATTGTTAATAATAATACATTGTTAATAATAATAATACATTGTTAATAATAATAATAATACATTGTTATAGTATGGTAATATTAGACGTCGTGGTCTTGCACGGCTCAGCTATCGCTAGGGGAAAATAGTATTAGCTTGTTATAGCGAACGTCAGTTCATGAAACTTGAAGAGAAATAACAGTTATAAAAAAATGTTTTATATATATATATATATACCCTTCACAGCAATGAGGCTAGGCGTTAGCCCTGAAGCTAACGACAAGGTGGACATGCTAAAACTGGCATGACAGTGTGCCAGTGGCGTTCTGTTACGCTGAACCAAAACCAGCCGCTCTCACCGAGATGACTCCTCGGAGAAGCCCCCGTCCAGGAGCCTGACTTTACAGAACAGCACGCCGTTCACGAACGGGACCGAGGAGAGCTCGTCCAGCTCAAAATCCACCTTGAACTTGAATTTCTTCTTTTTCATCATCATGAACTCCATGCAAGGTTTACTGTGTGGGTCGAGGGGGTCTGGGAACCTCTGCAGATGCATGCATTACACCCCCATTGTGTTTCAATCGTCGGTGTGCACAGAGAATGATCCAACCGCTTCCCAGCAACCACAGACAGAGATCTCAGGAGGAGAGGACTACCACTTCCGGCGTCTTCATTTCAAAGTAAAAGTGAACTTTATTTTGATTTATAGAGCGAGAGACTCATTCGCCACTGGGATTGGATTTTTGCAATGTATTGTAATACGTATGGATCTTTAAGCAGCTTTGTTTAAGTTTATTTGCCAGTACTTTGTTCTGCTATCGACATTCATTAGTTCAATTCATATTCATTCATATTTGAGAATCGACGGCACACCAATCAAATCCCACGGACAACATGCTTGGATCCGATATATTTGTAAATGGAGCATACCGAGGCGAGTACTGAGTAGCAGTGTGTGCAAAGAAACATTATTTTTTTCACATTTCATACTTTTACTTTAAAGATAGGGCACGGCAAGCGATTGTTTACAAATATTCCATTCTTGCGTCTCTTGTGCCCTCTGGTGGCCGGTCACACAAACAACATGGTAGTGACGACGTTCGTTCTCCGTCGTAGGGTTTTTGCGTTGTATATTATTATTATTGTTTTATTTATTTTTACAGATTTGTATCATCAGCTAATATAGTAAAATCCCGACAAACCCAATTACTTATTCTCAGCCAATGGGTTCCCGTCTTCATATAAGCTTACCGCTGATCAGATTCTGGCTTTAATGGTCGAGTGAAAAATGCAACAATGCACTCCCACTGACAGGCCATGGAACTAATGCAAACGACTCGTCGTTTTAGACGACACTGTGCTTTAACGTCAAAACAAGGCAAACGTCGTGGAAAATGGATCTCCGGTAGGCTATTAACTGAAACACAAATAGTCTTGTAGAATCGAATCAAAGGCTGGTTAAAGTGCAACATAAAGCAAGCAGTGAGCCTATCCTTCATCAGCTGTATGGCATCAAGGGGTGGAGGGGGGGGTGGTGGTGGGGGCGGGGGGGGGGGGGGGGGGGGGGGGGGGGGGGGTGTCATCGGAATAAGGCGGTGTCTGGGCAATCTGCCCTGGGGAGTGTCTACGCAGTTAAAGGAGGAGGTCGGAGCAAACGTCTCCACAACGCGCCCAAAATACCTCATCCGCATACGGGTCGATTTGAGACTTTATAGGTAGGTTATAGTAGTAGTAGAAGTAGTAGTAGTAGTAGGAGTAGTAGTAAAAGTAGTAGTAGCAGTAGTAGTATAACTATTTGTAATCATTGTGCACCGTTTTACTATTCGGCATTGATTTTGGGTCCCAGAAGTTGCGCATTACTCCGCTTCCACTTTCTATTTCCCTGTTTTGTGGCGGCTGCTTTCCGAACAAGAAGTACCTTAAACGTCAACGATGTACCAAGCCATAAGGAGGTTGGTGTTCACTGATTGCAGTTGTGCGACGGACCCGTCACAAACCTACGAGGATCTGTTTGCCAAGTTGGACGCAAATAAAGATGGAAGGGTGGACGTCGCAGAGCTCAAGGCGGGCCTCGCTGCGATGGGCATCGCGTCCGGGAAAGGCGCGGCACAGGTAGATGCATACAGTGTGGCCTAAAGCAAGAGGCATGGCCACCGCAGACGTGCAAAAGAAGGGTACACTTATAATGCAATGGGTAGTATTTCCATAGCCTGCTTAAAAGGCTCCCAGTATACTACCGTAGCTCTTCACCAAAACGATGTCACACACTTTACATTAACCAGAACAACATCTGCCCCCCGCCCCCCCCCTTGTTTTGCTTCTTGCATGTAAGGAGGTTCAAATACGTTGCAGATTTAATTATTAAGAAGTATTAATTATTACCAAGAGCCCCCTTTTTATAGTACTGCTGGACTACTACCAATTCAATTGCTTTAAGACAGGCACACCTACCGTTGCAGGTCGAACTTGTTGGACATTCCACACAGCAGGTTTCTGATAATTGTTATGTTTGCCTCATTAAGATGATGGCCCTGACACAGAGCTCTGCTGGCACCTAGAAGCACTCTAGTCAAATCTATAATTCAACTTACAACATTAGCATTGTCGTTTCTGATACAATTATCATCTATAGAGCTCATGTTGGCTCTACACATTGTTGTGCTAACCATCACTAACCATTACAATTACTGATGTTGTGCTTTTTGATTGTAGAAAATAATTTCTTCTGGAGACGATGACAAAAATGAAGGACTTGATTTTGGGGAATTCTCCAAATACCTTCAGGAACACGAGAAGAAATTGCACCTAACATTCAAGAGTTTGGACAAGAACAACGATGGTAAAGCAATATTACAGCATTACAGTATTGTCAACTAGTACTGGGTATCAGAACATGTTTAAATGATTGTACTTTGTCAAATATATATATAATACTCACCCAGCACCCAAAACTATACTGCCTCATTACTTGGAAAATCAATCAATCTTGTTATTTTCTCCTGTGGGTAATGCTGTGAAAACAGCAGATTATTGTTATCATTATCATTATTATTATACATGTATGTGTTCTTATAGGACAGATTGACTACATGGAGGTGAAGCAATCACTTGCTGATTTGGGCATGGACATAAACCAGGAAGAAGCCAAGAAGATCCTCCAAAGGTGCTCATGTAGTAATAATAATATATTTTGGTTCACAAAAGCCTCTCACTGTTTTCTGTATTCCTCAGGCAGTAGTTCCAAAAAAAAAAGAAGTGACTTAAGGAAGTGAAAACGTGAGAACTTTAAGGTTTCCATGATTACTAAAATCATTTTGGTAATCATCCCTTGGTATCTTGCACTTAAAGAGTCAACGAAACAAGGCTAGGGCCGGCCAAACAGCATTTTGAACATGGATCCACCGTGTGTTACACCATTGGTCCACGGGGATCTCTTGCAGAGGGACTGATGACCCTGATGGTTTTAAACTGGGGATAGCAGGGGCCGTTGAAGCACCAAGACAAAGGGTTGCCCGGTAGAATAACTTGAAACCTCAATCCAAGCCCTTCAAAAGCTCCGTACACATAATTGAATGAGTCATCTTCAGCATGACATGGGCATTCTCTCATGAAGAGGTGTCGGCTCTCAGCTGATAGGTTGATCACATTGGGTTGAACATCAGAACTGTTACCAGACTAATTATATAGTAGAGTTCAGCGGTAATGTGGTTCCCTTTGAACCCAGGCCTGAGAAGTTCCATAATCATAAGCTTTGTGGTTTAAAATAAACATGACGGTAATCCAGATTTTTATATCATGACAAACGATGTTAAATGAAATTGAATGAATGAATGAATCCTTCAGTAGCAGATGTAGAAATACGAAATTCGATACATGGCCTGTTAGCGTGTTTCAACAAAGGAGCTTTCCTTAATTACCTATACTGGTTGGTCAACCAATGATGGATACAGCCTTAACATAAGATTAAGTGAAATCATGTAATTATTCTTACACATAAGGAATTATGCTGGATGATTTATTTGGGGTGTAAGGGGCTGGGAGAGGGGTGCAGGCTTTGCTGGGATAACAGGAGTGTGTGGCAGCAGTTGGATTATGAGTCATGGATTTGGTTGAGAACCACATGGTAGAAAAGATGGCGCATGGTGTCAGCTGACCCCCGTGTGTGTGTGTGTGTGTGTGTGTGTGTGTGTGTGTGTGTGTGTGTGTGTGTGTGTGTGTGTGTAATATATTTATAAATATATTTACATAGGAAAGGAGAGACCATAAGGAAGGAACATATAAGCAAATCTACTTAAATTCTTGCATTTTGAGATAATTGATAATCTTCATATAATCTTGTTGGAAACAGATGCTACAAAAGGGAACTGATAAATGAATGGGCAATCTATTATAATCCAATTTAGTTATTACATAACATTTATATTTGTTCCTCCCAGTCAATAATGATCTTCTGTTGTGTTCCTATTAAATGTTACATATAAAGCATAAACGTACAGTGAATTATCAAACATTGATTGTCACAGTAAGTAAGTAATCACAATGAATAAAACAAATTCTGACGTAGCCTAGGTAGATACTCTAAACATGCATTACAAACCTTTCCCTAACATTGACTGTATGCTTTTTTATATATATATTGATACATACATACATACATACATACATACATACATACATACATACATACATACATACATACATACATACATATATATATATACTTTTCACATTATTTCTATTTTCCCCTACATGTCTCTTTTTTGGTGAGATGAAGTGCCAAATAAATTGTAATTCTGTTTCTCTCATTGATTTGCAGCATTGATGTGGACGGCACCATGACTGTGGACTGGAATGAATGGAGAGAACATTTCCTCTTCAACCCCGTCACCAACCTCCAGGAGATCATCCGCTACTGGAAACACTCCACCGTGAGTGGGAGAGGGAATGGGACAGTGTATGGTAGTAATCAATGCCAGTGTTTGCTAGTGACACAGTAGGGAGTGAAGGAGAGACCTGTACATGTTCACGCCAGAATGAGCACACCGGCAGCACAATACATAGGCTGGATGATTGTGTGTGCAAGAATGCTCCCAGATAATTTTTGAGGAGGTGCAACAGCGGTTACTATTTCGCAAAGGAATAGTACATTGTCTTTGATGAACATGGGTTCTGCATTCAACAGAGGCAGCTTTATTCAGGGGTAATACGGTTGTAAGAACTAGGATCAATCATTCTTCCTTGTTAATATGGTGTCTCTAATAGTTAACATTGTGAATGACTGAAATGTGGCAGCTCTGGAAGTCCACCACCACACGAAGGAATACACCAGTATATTACTTTTGTCCCCAATGTGTATTGTCAAGCCGTAGGCTACCATGACTACGATGTTGTGTTCTGTGGTTGCACGGCAGCTACTCTACACCGGTTTATGGCCGGTGTGTCCTCTGACGTTCGAGGCTCTGACCATTGGTCCATCTCAAGAGGTTAAGTCAACACAGGGCTGCTTTAGAGAGGCCCCAGGTAAGCCAATTCCCGGCTGTCCCTAGGCGGGGATTAGCTTTGTCGTTATGGCTTGGGACAGAACACGGAAGACTTTCACAAAGTATTTTGCGTCCAGCGGGCAGGACATAACGAGAGGGACGTGAATGAACAACCGCTGGCTTTATCACTGGTGACGCTGGACCAAAGCCCAGTGGGACAGACCCCACAAGAAGACGATTTGTAGTCTCTTCCATCGGATTCGGGAGGGTGGTCTCTTAATGCTCAGCCGGGGGGGTTGGGATCAGCTGACCCTCGTCCACCCAAAACCCAACCAGACACCGTGCTTCCGCCCCCCCCCCCCCCCTCCCCTGTGTGAGAGGTGAGGTGAGGCCGGGGGTGGCCACCAGGTACTGGGAGCGAGTTGACGCCATAAGGGGGCGTGGGGGGGCCTGGTTTGTCCCACCTCGTGCAGACCTTCCTGGGTGTAGAGCAGCCATGGCGCTTCTGCAGCACCAAGAGATGAATTGGTTCATCATCGACTACGAAGAGGACAGCGGGCTCTGTGAGGTGGAGGTGGTAGGTGTCATGCTCTGAGGTGCATCCTTCCCAGACCAGGACTACGGGCGATAGACCGCCATTGCTGTGTCTATCTATAGACATGTGGAGCATTGATTGAGTTGGATGATGTCAACTTTTGTATCAACAGTGAACAGCGGATTTTGCTCACAAATGAACTGGAACTTGCATTGACATGGCCAATGTTGTATGTATTCATCAGCTTTAAAGTAGTGGCTAGTACATAGAACCAACCCACCCATTACTTTTAAAGGATAGTTTTGGTATATAGACTAGTATAGTTGGTATATAGACTTGTTAAGGCCTTGTGATCACACCAAATGCTTTTAAGTAGCTGGGGGCTGCCATTTTGTGTTTTGTTTGCTGCTTTTGCGTTGCTGAGTGCCTCTCTTTTGCCTTGGGAACCTCGTGTTCATGGCGGACACCCGTGTTGAAAAAAATGTAAACTCCAGGAAAAAGCCCCCAATGTCATTGTAGGGTTTGGGCGTAGATGTTATATTATTGCTTTGCAACAGTAAAAGCCTTGTGTTTTACAGCCTGCAAAAGTGTTGGGTGTGATCGGTACATTGGGGTCATTCAAATGATTGTATGGGAAAGATACTACCGCCTGGTATCACACCAATACCCAGTCCTAATGCATGATTTACAGCTTTTACAGATAAATCAAGCTGCGTTCTTTCAACACTGAATAGTGTTGACGTGGGTCACCGTGCATACGCGACTGTCTTGATGTTTATGGCTATCATACGTGGTTTCTTGATTTTTACAGTGTTTGTGTCTAGAGCAAGTCCTCATGTAGCTTTTTCTTCAGTGATGTTGCACGTGATGGAAAATGTGAGTGCATCTTATTTTGGTTGCGTAAGACTGGATTAAGCTGAGCTAAGTGACATGTCCTCACAGAGATTAGGTTCATGGAGGACAGGACAGTGTATTTTGGTGGCTGTCTCGACAAAAGGTCAATATTGTTTCAACATTACCATTTTCCTTTCAGTTAAGCTCCTTTATTTAAATATTTAAATAATTGTGAGGATGCATTGTTATGAAGAGTGTAAAGTTTGGGCAAAGTCCCGAACCAGATGTCTGTTCAAATTGTCTTGCAACGCAATTCAAATCACTCCCAATTTGAACTGAAGCTGTTATACATAAGCAATGGACAGCATTGCAATGATGGCACCCGTGTTTGTAACCTCTTTTTATGTTGAACAAGAACCCTACTCTATTGCGTTCTACTGTAGGTTCTGGATATCGGCGACAGTCTCACCATCCCAGATGAGTTCACCGAGGAGGAGAAGACCACCGGCATTTGGTGGAGACAGCTGTCTGCAGGGGCCATGGCCGGGGCCGTGTCCCGCACTGGGACCGCACCCCTGGACAGGATGAAGGTCTTCATGCAGGTGGGTGGAGCGACCACGGTCTACATGGCCGTGAGGTTCTCCCTCAGCGTGCCATCATACAGCTCATGAATCTATTAGGATGGACACAGATCACGCTGTAAATAGACACTATATCTTTTAATGAGCTTTTATCAGTACTGCTAAATGGCATTTTTTGATTTTCATTTGGTTTAATATATTTGAACGGGTATTACTATTGGAAACCTAACGAGCATGATCAGACTGTTGGACAATTTGGATTTGCCAAACTGTTACTGTGCATACCTGTAGTTGTATGACTACAAAAACCACTCCCTTAAACAAACAAATTGTGTCCTCTACTTAAACGTGTGTCATGCAAGGTATGTGTAATCAATTCCATTCGCAATACAGGTGCATTCCTCCAAAAGCAACAAGATCAGCCTTGTGGGAGGTTTCAAGCAAATGCTCAAAGAAGGGGGAGTGGCATCCCTGTGGAGAGGGAACGGTATCAATGTTCTCAAGATCGCCCCAGAGACTGCCATTAAGTTCATGGCTTATGAACAGGTAAAAAGCTGTGCGTTCTTTTCGTTCCTTGTTTACATGTCAACTTCCCCAAAACAATCCCAGTACAATAAAGGACTTCCAATTCAGGAGTGAAATCACATTTAGGTCTGTGGTCAAACCTATGTCAGTGGACAGGGCAGTTATTAATGAATGCATCATCACATCAAAAGTCTCTTGTTTACAATCACTGTTGTGTTACATGACACTATATACTTTACCCCCAACAGAATATTAAACGTTAACAAACATACATTTATTTCAGTTCATTTAATCGATAGCAACATTGTACCTTGTTCTTTTCTGACAGTACAAGAAGCTGCTGACCAGTGATGGAGGGAAGGTGCGGACCCATGAACGGTTCATTGCTGGATCCCTGGCGGGAGCCACCGCCCAGACTGCCATCTACCCCATGGAGGTGAGTACAGGCTTGGGTAACGCTCAGTGGCTTGCATTCGCATGTATTTCATAGTCAAATAAGGTGAGAAGCGCGCTGTACAGACAGACTTTGTCCCTCATGGAAGTCAGGAAAGGGAGGATCGGGGTGGGGGAGGGGAGGGGGGGGGGGGGGGAGGGGGATAGGTGTGTTTGCATTGTGGGTGTGTATATGCAGCTCACAATTGTTGAAACTGCTGTTGGGTTTCGGAGCAACATACAGAAGCATATAGCACTCAAGATATAAAAGAAAATAGTAGCATTTCAATATATAATGTGCATGTCCACCAAAAGCATTATGAATATTACTATTATTATAATGTAAATATTTCCGATGGTTTTCCTCTTGTACTTAAATCAAATGATCAACCTAAATGTTAAATGGACCATAGACCCCTATTTATTTTGTGTCCATATATCAAACTACATAAAGCCTCTGCAATAATCTTCACCATTCCAGGTGATGAAGACGAGGCTGACTCTGAGAAAAACCGGACAATATTCTGGAATGTTTGACTGTGCTAAGAAGATCCTCCAGAAAGAGGGAGTGAAGGCATTCTACAAAGGCTATCTCCCCAACATATTGGGCATCATTCCATACGCTGGGATAGATCTGGCTGTGTATGAGGTACAAAGCAGTCATTCATAGCATGCTTTTCAGGTGCCACGCATTACATTTACATTTAGCCATTTAGACACGTCATCCAAAGCTACTTCCAAGCTAGACATAAAATCAAAGAAACTGTAGTCAATTACAATTTGAATCATCTGCTGAACCACAAACTTTTGTATCATGATATGTCCTACATACGTTGTTTTTTCTCCAATACCGTGGGTTACTGAAATGAGTTAAAACTGAAATAATGAAATGGCCCCATGTAACTGTTAACACGTCCACATCCGACCTCTCGCCTACCACGACGACTGCCCTCCCCTTCTTACCATGACTCGATCAGAGTTTGAAGAATGCCTGGCTGGCACACTACGCCAAAGACACAGCCAACCCTGGCATCCTGGTGCTTTTGGCCTGTGGAACCATCTCAAGCACCTGCGGCCAACTGACCAGCTACCCCCTGGCTCTGATCCGAACTCGGATGCAGGCGGCAGGTAAGGGACACGTGTATGAATCGCGAGGAGCACTTGCTGTTGTCATTTGTAACTTCGTGTGTTTAATGTTATTTGCATAAGAAATCTCACTAGCTTTAATACCTTTTTTTTTAAGTAAGGGTCAACTGTTTTTTTTTTGTTTTCGGATCACCAAAAGATCCATTATGGCGTGGTGTTAAAATGTAATTAAGTGATGTTCATACCAGTGTGATGTTATCTTCCTGTTTCATCAGCTTCTATGGAAGGTGCTGAGCAAATGTCAATGAATCGGATGGTTATGAAGATTGTGGAAAAGGAGGGCTTCTTTGGACTCTACCGTGGCATCCTGCCCAACTTCATGAAGGTCATACCAGCCGTCAGCATCAGTTACGTTGTGTACGAGAACATGAGGTCTGGTCTGGGGATTCAGAAGTAGTAGTACACTCCCTGTGTCCCATTCAAAATGCTAGGGAGTGTGCATAAAACTCAATAGCCTTTCCCCTTGTATTGCATTGAGTGAAGTGATACCTGGAAGCAACCGAAGCCTGGATCAGTGCTGCATAACAGCATCTCCTGCTACTTAACAGGCGGAAATGAAATACAAATTGTTTAGGTTGTGGTGTGGTCTTCTTTTGAACTATATGTTGTATCCACATTCTTGGTGCTGGTTTATAACGGAGGTGTTGAATACAGATTTAATCCTCGTAAATGATCTAAATTTTCGCATGGGATGTCAAGGGACAACTTTAGCTCAAAGAGACAAAATGCAGTGTTAAAGTTGTTTCAAATATAATTGACAAAGAACATGCAATAAAACAGTTGCACTAAAAGTAAAGTATCCTTATTTAGGCCTATTTTTGGTGGTCTATACCGAACTATTCATGGCATTAGTTTTTGCGTAAATCTGTGTTTAGCTTTCATGTTGTTACGTTTCAAATCCATCCATCATCTGAGTCTGATCACCCGAGTGCCACTGGTTCTTGTAAATGTGTCCTTTGTAGTCGAAAGTTGAGACTGCTTTTGCACACTACGGACAAGGTAAAACATTTGGGGATGCGTGCCTTATTCCTTTATTTTCTAAGATATGCAAACCTCTTCTACACCACCCCAATTGAAATGCCTTTCCTTCCAGTTTGAATTAGATGCTTGTATTTCCAATA
Source organism: Lota lota (assembly GCA_026745465.1). Classification (NCBI taxonomy): domain Eukaryota; kingdom Metazoa; phylum Chordata; class Actinopteri; order Gadiformes; family Lotidae; genus Lota; species Lota lota. Next base: position 474,886 of record JACYXH010000109.1, on the reverse strand, counting down.
AATATGTATTTTAATACAAACGTGTGGTGAACATGTACCGTTTCTGAAACATTCAGGTATTAGGCTGCCTTTAAATAAGCACAATGTAACGAGACACCAAGATCTTTCTCGATTTAGTCTGATTTAGCATCTCATTCTGGACCATTTTACCCATGAGCTGACACCAACATTTTACTTCACCATGCAATATGGGAACAACTGAAATACTGGGTTATTTAACAACGGTGGCATTTCCACTACCATGGGAAATATGCAATTCACTTAAACTAACGAAGAAGAATCGACTATTCCGCACTCTGTAAGCACAAACTCACCGTCGAATAATTTACTATTCCATTTTTCATTAACTGGGCCAGTGATCGTTTTGACCAGTACAATTTATTAGAAGTTATGTCGTGGAAGTGCACACATTTCAGTATGAAGCAAAAATACAGACATCTGAACAGTTTATCATGTCTTTCTTAACCTTCGTACTGAACATCATTTCATTGCATTTATACATCGATTTTATTATTAACTTGAAAAAATCTTTTTCTCGGGGAAGAGCCCATCCATTACGAGTGTGCACACCAGGGAAAAGAAAGCCACTGTGGTCAACAAGGCGCGAAGGGCCTTCAGCCAGCTCGGGTAGGTGGGCAGGAGAGAGAGGTCGTAGTGCAGGGCGATTCCAAGCCCCAAGATTACCACTGTGGCTGCCGGAGTGATACTTTCACTAAGCAGCATGGCCACACAGGCCAGCAGGGAGGGAACCACGCTATTGGCCAGATTGATCCAGTCAGGCTTCGCAGGGCTGCTCTTAGGAAGTGTGAATCCCCAGCGAGCTCCACCCAGGAATGAGATGACCGAGGCGCCGTAGGCTACCTGGATGTAGGCCAACTCCGGGAGGTAAGTCTCAGTCACGGCCATTAGCAAAGGAGGGGCAACAAAGGGAACGAGCCCAGCCAGCCCAAGGCAAAGGGCTGGCTTGGGGCCTTTCCACAAGTGCTTCATGTCATATCGCAGAAGGTCCAGCTCCCTGGGAGGTGGCTCTGGTTTCTGACGTTGTTTTAGCCTCGCCGCGGAGTCGTGGAAAGACTGAGTCCGTTGGAACAGCCAATCGCCGGTAAATCTGCCCACAGCCGGAGTGCGGCGTCTCACCAGACCACACCCCGTCTGCTTGGCGCATGGCATTGTAGCCCAGCAGGATACCTGGGATTTGGATAAACCATGATCCCCAGCACAAGAGCGACTAGTGGCGGAGAGCCAGGAACCATATGGTGGACTTGCCCATCGCACCACCTAAAGAAGTATTGAAATAGCATTAAGAAAATTTTGACGTTACAGAACAGTAACCTCCTAATGGAGGTAGTGCACGGAGGCAATAACCATCGTCAATTACCTATACACCAAGGTAACAAGTGGCAGGATAGTGCAGTGTGACTCCCAGCTGAAAGGTTCTAGGTTCAAGCCCCAATGTCCGGAGACAGTCTACCTGTAGCAATCTTTGAGCTAGAGGCCTCCTGCCCCTTATTTTAAGTCACTTCAGATAAAAGCTAATTAGTAAACAAACCAAGTAAGAAATACCCAACAACACAAATTCTGAGTATATAATCCTTGCCCTAAAATGCATTGTGATTGGCTCTCCAAAACACTACAACAAAGTGTGTATGTGTTATGTGCACTTGCCTGCAGAGAAGTCGTTTTTCTGGACAGCACACGGAGCATCTGATGGAAGAGGTCAACCCTAACGTTAGTCAGGTCTTTAGCGTCTACATTCATTCTTGGCTTACACATTGTCACTAGCACAGGGGCTAACTCGCTTACAAGCCTTCTCTTAACGTTTGAAAAGTAAAAAAAAAAAAGATGTGTTAACTGTAACCGTGTGTAGGCCATTTAACAAGTGTATAACTGCACAATTCCTTGGACGTGAGAGAAAGTAAAGTTAAAGCAAACAGCCTCAAGACAGACAACGTAACGACCGTGCACATATACGAACAGTGCACCATTTGTCAACTTGGACGTGCTTACCTTGGTTTCAACTTAAACAGACCATACTGTTTTCAGTTTTTGGACGTTACACCTTCCCTGTCAATGAAATATGGATCGGGTACGCGTTTAATTTCTTCCGTGGCTGCTTGAAGGCTCCCACACCAGCAACATTAGTTCCACAAGCAGCTTACAATAATAAAACCAATGTGCCTGGGTACAAAAGAATAAGTAAGGAACAGACAGCACTTAGAATAAATACAAAAACAATATATGTAGATGTTAAATGGAGGGATATTATTCATGCCAAAATAATGTGACATATTCTAAAACATTCCACCAACCTTCAGACCTATTCAATGGCAATGTGTGTTTCTTCTTCTCATTAATTCCATATGTTTCTCTCTTGGGTAAAGTCCAAAAGTAGGCATCTGTGCCTTAAGTGTAGAAAAAAGGTAATATTTTATCCAAAGACCTTCTAACTTAGTTTGTAACTGTAAAAGGGGCCTGTAGCTATCTGGAATAATATCACACATTCTATTTGTTTTCAATTAGCCACAAAATCCATTGGGACAGCACACCAATGGCAAATCTGAAATGTAGGCATGTAAAGTAACTAATTTATAACAATTACATGTGTGTTAAATAAAGAGCATATGGCACTGGTCCTATTTGTAATTTTCTTCATACAATGAACACAAGTCTCGAAATATATATTGCTGCTATAAAGGACAGCGCTAAAAGTTAAGAGTTACACGGCAGATGTGCTGAATACATGACATGGGTTATTTAATATTTTGGCGCATCAGTGGAACATCCTGGAGAGGCACCTGTCCCTTTATGACACATCATAAAGGGACATGCTGTACTAGCATCACAGCACAAGCTCATCCACATTTGAAATCAGGCCCTCACTCTGACCTTCTTCCTAAAACCTCTGAGAAGGATGAAATGTGTGGAATGCCCTTTAAGTTCATATTAAATAAATAAATAAGCCAAATAAAACAATATTTATATGAAATTAATCCTGATACGAATAAATGAGGCAATCAATGTATAAATAAATATTAATATATACATTTGCCAATATAGTTAAAATAAATAAATACGCCCTCTGAATTATTTTTTCATAATTACACATTTATTTATTTTAGGGGACCGTTATTTCATAAAGGCACATTTATTTCCTAACTATTTTTCTTTTATTTTGTTATATTCAAATAAGTGGAGCGTGGACGACTTCAAATAAGAGTTCCCTCTTCTCTCTTTGCCAGGTGGTTGACAGCTCAGCATCTAATCAAAACAAATTTATCAATCTTTGAATACAATACTAAAACAGATTTACCATAAAGCATCACATCTATTTTTCAAATTCAAAGAATAGGCTCAGCTTATCCTCAGTTCTGCTATGGACAAGGTGAACAAAAATACCATCAAAAACTATGCTTACAAACACTGACCAGCAGGTGTCGCACTGTGTCTGAACTCTTCACCAACAGGGCTGTGGGCAGCGCATCAAGGTGGAAGAGGTTGAGAAATAACGTTTAATGGTCCGTAATATTGTAAAGTCTTTAACCGTTTTTTTTTCTAATTAAAAATGTCTTAGGCCTGGCCTTAGGCCTTCATAGTATTTTTTGTTGATTTATCTGTTTTTCGTCGTTTGGTTTATTTTCAATTATAAAATGATTTATTATTTATTTATACTTTTTGATCCCTTTTTGTTATTGTCGTTCCACCTGGACACAGTAGTGGTACGCCTCTGCTCTATGGAGCACAACCTTGTTGGTTTGACTATTGTATTTTTTTCTGCATCAGAAACTGCTTATGTTTGTCTGGTTATAATTTTACATCATGCTACATAGAGGGAAAGACAATGAGCAAACATTTCCTTCAAAGTAAATCAACAAACTATTCGTTTCTATTTCTTTGTGCTTATTTTCTTTGTGCTTTATTTTTCATAATGTGGGCCATTTGGTCTAAATACTGATTTTCCACCCTCTTATATACTGTGTGAACCCTATTTTGGGAGTTGACGTGTGCCTTTTGAAGACTGTGTCCTAATGATAGCACACCCTCCCAATTTTAGGTGGGGAGCAGATCCCTCCCCCTCCATCCTGGAGACCTGGGCTGCTGGCTTGGCTGGCGGGGAGTCGCTGGGTCTGGCAGTTTTCAGAGCCGTTTAGACGGGATGGCAGGAGGCTCGACAGCTGCACCGTGGCCGTGGTGGTAGTGCCACGGAGGGCCCCGGAAGAGCCCACGGTAGGGCCACCCTCCAGAATGAGATGCTTAGAAATACCAGCCAATTTGACATGCAATCTCCACATGTGCTCCTACAGACCTTGCCTCTACCTACCTAGCAAGTGAGCTGCTTGTAAAAAAAATCGGTATTTTCGAAACTGTACATGTTGTGTAGATCCAGCTGTGGGAGTGTGTGTGGATGGTGGCTGGTTTAAGCAGCCTCACCTGGCCCGAGTCAGACTGATTGGACTCTGGGGCTGGGTGGGGCTGCACACCTGTTGCACATTGAACAGTCAGTGTGCACAGGTTAAACCAGCCTTCACCACCACACACACTCAGGAAGAGCTCTCCGGCATGGCAGCATGGAGCACCATCTGCATGCCTCATTCCATGCAACCTTTACAATAAACCGGTTCAACATCACCACCCTGTGTCCATTGGTTTGGAGGAGCCCGAGGAAAGTCCCCTAGGTGGAGTATGGGAGCCACCTAGGTGGCGTGTAGTAGGGGACATTGCTACACCAGCCCAAGCCCATGTAGGCCGCCCAAGGAAAGTCTACGTGTGGGAAACACCGCACATCAATAAATGAGGTCTCTTCTGGATTACTCTTTTCACGCGTTTACCCGGAGGTTAGGGGGTAAAGGGTATATGACGCCATTGACATGTGACCAAATGTAACTGACCGTTACCTTGAATAAAACTACGGATTACTCTGGGTTTGACCATTGTTGGAAACAATTGGGATAATGTAATAAAATATATAGCATAGGTCAAGTCGTTTTTAGATATTTTAATGCTGAAATGTTAAATAGTATACATTTAACCCTTAAACACTATACCTGATTCCTCTAACATAGTGTTGCTGTATGACTGCTATGAGTTTCTCTACAAACTGTCAACAAATTAAAAATGAAACCGTATACCAGTTTCATGGTTTTAAGTTAAGTTTAAAAATTCCCCACGCATAACACTATATTGAAGCTTTTTCATCATTGATAGCGACAAGAATTGAATTAAGAAATACATAGTGAGGTCTCACAAAAGATAGTTGCAGAACAGAATGACCCTTATTACTTTGGAAAACAAGAAAAAAAAACATGGTAAACAGGAAGTTGTACCAACATAACCAACATAGTCCCATCTGATTGGTTAATAATAAACAAGATGTCCAGCTCCCACAGATTCCCATCGGCATGGAAGTGCTCAGACAGCGGCATCACTCTGTAACAAAGGAAATACGCCAACAGTTCCGTGAGGGGTACCTTGTTTTGTATTTGAACCTAAACCGCTAAATTAAGTATGCACGTTTACTTAAACCGCTGGAATCCCTTCACAATAACCTAAACCCTCAAAACATTCCTAATAATCTTTGGACGGAATCAATTATAACTTCACAAATCCATAGACTATGTAACGGGGGCTCCATCCATTACTACAGCCAACAGGGAGTGGTCTGAAAGAAACAAGCAGTCCAAAACACTGACCCCTCGGCAGCAGCCGCAGCAGTCCCCACAGAGAGCTCCCAGCAGGCCATTCACCCCCTGCACGGCACAGAGCACCGCCTGGATCAGACCCATGGCGAGCAGCACCGAGAACAGAGACAGGTTCCATGACACCACGTTCAACGGCATCGCGCACAGGGACCAGGAGTCAGGCTCAGAGAGGTAGTTGCTGCAGAGGACAGAGAGAGAGAGAGAGAGAGTGACACACAGAGAATGTAACACAGAGAGAGAGAGAGAATAAAGGTACTTTTATTGTCACATACACATAGTGAACAATTTTCCTCTGCATTTAACCCATCCCTCAAGGGAGCAGTGGGCAGCCAATCACAGCGCCCGGGGAGCGGTTGGGGTTAAGTGTCTTGCTCAAGGACACCTTGACATAGTTAGGGTTGAAGTCGGGGCTCGAACTGGCAACCTTCCGATTTTTGCCAGCCGGTTGCCAGTCCACCCGCTTTAACTCCTGAGCTAATGTCCCAGAGAGAGAGTGACACACAGAGAATGTGACAGAGAGAGAGACACACACAGAGAATGTGTGAGAGAGAGAGAGAGAGAGAGAGAAAGAGAGAGAGAAAGAGAGAGAGTGACACACAGAGAATGTGACAGAGAGAGAGTGACACACAGAGAATGTGACAGAGGACAGAGAGAGTGACACACAGAGAATGTGACAGAGAGAGAGAGATACACACAGAGAATGTGACAGAGAGAGAGTGACACACAGAGAATGTGACAGAGAGAGAGTGACACACAGAGAATGTGACAGAGAGAGAGAGAGAGAGAGAGAGAGAGAGAGAGAGAGAGAGAGAGAGAGAGAGAGAGAGAGAGAGAGAGAGAGAGAGAGAGAGACTGACACAGAGATGCAGGGAGGGTACGAAACAGTTTGGATAATGGTGAAGATACTTGAAATGCATGGATTTATGCAAAAAGTCTAACTGTAGACCACGTGTATATAATATGTACACATACATGTATATGGACTCCTGGTTTAAACATGAACGTAAATGTACTTGTACTTTTCCTCCCTCTCTATCTTACTGTCTCTCTAGCTGTCTTCATATCTGTCTGTCCGTCTCTGTTCCTTACCTATTCTCGAAGGGATATGTCCACTTTGCTTCAGTGCTGTTTTGTACCATGCAGAAAGGCCCCTTGGTGATGGCCACAGCAGACACCACAATAGAGTACCCTGCCCCTAAAACACCCACTCCCGCAAACAGAATGGAGCTCAGCATCTACACAGAGGGGGGGGGGGGGGGGGGGGGGTGGAGTCAGCAAAGCATAGGAGGATAGACAGACAGATAAAAGAGGGGATTAGATACTAAGCAATTTTGATTCAAAACAGCGCGCCCTTAAAGAATAACTAATGCTACCTTGATGTGACAACACCAATATTAACAACGCTAGTAACAAAAATAACCATAGACTATAATAGAGATGATTTGTAGTACTTTCAGACAGCATAAATACCATCATGTGGCACACAATAAATATGCCATGTTCAATATTGTAATAAGGGCCAGTAAAAAGGAACCAAAAAAGGTTCAGTATTATAATCTGTGCATGTGTGCGGATGCACACTTGTGTACACCTCCACATTCTGTGTCTATTGATTAACATGTGAATGATTACCAGAACGATGGAAGCTCTGTATGAAAGACATGTGCAACTCCCAGCAGAGAAATTTCCCCTCATTGTTAACAAATCTCAAATGACTTGATTGTTTGTCTGTGTGTGTGTGTGTGTGTGTGTGTGTGTGTGTGTGTGTGTGTGTGTGTATGTGTGTATGTGTGAGTGAGAGAGAGAGAGAGAGAGAGAGAGAGAGAGAGAGAGAGAGAGAGAGAGAGAGAGAGAGAGAGAGAGAGAGAGAGAGAGAGAGAGATCCGAAGGGCAGAATGGAATAAAGAATTAGTGTTTAAATCAACATGCTTGATGTATGTCTGTTATATCACACGTAACGTTTTCATACTTTATTATCATTGTCATTATTAACCAGTTGGTAATTGTTGAACAATTAATATTATTAGGAATTATATTCTTTATCATTTTTGTCTAATGTCCATCAGCAATTTGGGAAGTAAATGTTTCCCTCACTTGGATTCAGATAAGCGCCACCCGCCACTGCTAAGGCCTAACTATGCTCAAATTATTTTCATAACAACCAAAGCACTCACAGCAAATCTCCTCCCACAGCTCTCGTTGCCACAGCAACCACAGCAGTCGTTGTTCTTCAAACCAAGGAAGACCAAAGTTGGAAAGATCATCTAAGACACACACACACACACACACGCAACATTTACACAAACACACAAATGCACGCTCACACACGCTCACACACAAACACAAAACAATATATTAATAACTCATAGCTTTGAATGGATATTTGATTGCCCTTTTATAAAATACAATAAAAATGCAAATTAAATAATCATTTAAATCAGTCTCTTGACCACTTACCATTACTCCAGATCCTAGAATCCCTCCAAAATACCAGACCTCTTGTGAGATTTCCCCGCTGTCTGCGGGTTTTCCTCCAGGGAAGAACAGCAGGATGTTGCACAACACACACACAACAGACAGAGGGAGCAGGCCGATCCCCAAACATTTGGCAAAACTACCCGAACACATCTTGAGACCGATAACAATACAAAACGTTTGGCCTAGTGTAAAGAAAAAATAATTATTTTACAGAAACTGCTGTTTTGCTTAAATCGTGATATACCAATTGAGTCTGCGAAAACCACTCACTTCCAGTCAATGGCCTTGCAGTAATTAAGATGATTTAATATGATGAATGCCGCCTAATAAAATGAAAAAAGTTGACGCTTTTAATTTTAAGTATTAATTATCTCGGCGTTGATGTTTCTGTCTAGACCACCTGCCCCTATCTCTGTGTTGGTTGATATTAAGCACCAGGTTTTATAGACTGGCTGTATGCCCCACAGCGTGACGTCACCTCTTCACATTTATTGTGGTCAGGTGGAATATATGGCAACACCACCACACTCACACACACACACGCACGCGCACGCACGCACACGCACACACACACACACTCTCGATTTATGTTCTAGAAGAGGAACTGACAGCTAGTCATACAAGGGAGGTCTCATTGTGGCTCTGTAGGATGAGTGTACATAGCTAAATACTCATTGGTCAGGCTTTGTTGTACAGATGTGTGTGTAGTCATATACGGTAATTATGATATATAATAAACTTGGAGCCATAAACATTATTGTACAACTTTTAAGAATATGTATACATATCTCTTTAAAGATATGCTATATAATATATCCGCCTACAGGTCGGAGGCTGACCACCTGGTGAAGTGGTGCAAGCAAAACAACCTAGAGCTCAACGCTCTAAAGACAGTGGAGATGGTTGTGGACTTCAGGAAGAACCCAGCCCCACCTGCCCCCATCACCCTCTCTGGCGGAAGTCCTTCCGCTTCCTGGGAACTATCATCTCCCAGGACCTCAAGTGGGAGCTGAGCATCAGCTCCCTCGTCAAGAAAGCACAACAGAGGATGTACTTCCTGCGGCAGCTGAAGAAATTCAACCTGCCAAAGACAATGATGGTGCACTTCTACAGAGTCATCATTGAGTCCATCCTCACATCCTCCATCACCACCTGGTACGCTGCTAGCACAGCCAAGGACAAGGGCAGACTGCAGCATGTCATTCGCTCAGCTGAGAAGGTGATTGGCTGCAATCTGCCGCCGCTCCAGGACATTTACGCCACCAGGACTCTGAAGCGTGCAGGAAAGATTGTGGCTGACCCCTCCCACCCCGGCAACAATCTCTTTGAGCCACTCCCCTCTGGCAGGAGGCTGAGGTCCATCAGGACCAAAACCTCTCGTCACAAGGACAGTTTTTTCCCCTCCGCCACTAGCCTTATTAACAAGGCCCGGAAACCACCCTGACTCTCTCCACACCCCACCCCTGGGTCTACATGCCACTGTACTTAAATCTGCTCTTGTACATCTAAATTGTGTGTATATATTTATACATATATTTATACTTATTTTGTTTGTTCTGTTTAACCTGCAATAGAGAACGTGACGTGCACCTACATCACCAAGACAAATTCCTTGTATGTTTAAAAAGCGTACTTGGCAATAAAGCTTTTCTGATTCTGATTCTGATTCTGATATAGATTGAATAGGCTAATTGGATTATACAAAATAATAATAAAAAAAAACGTAAATTATAAAGCCGATTTAAAGTAACATTCTTAGTTTTTAGCATAGTTAAACCTATAGTTCGCATTAGTTTAACCTTTAGGTAGTTTAAACCTACTCCTGAGTGTACCCAACTTACCCATCGATGTAATCAACATCTTCTAGGCGTACCTGTCAACGTCATTCATGTCTACTTAATCGATAACGACTCGATCGATTGCAATAGTTGTAAAGTCATTTTATGGCTTTTAAAGATTGACACCGGAGTCACCCTAATGTCTTCAGATTTCGCCTTTTCATCGAGACGATCACCTGTGGTTTGCGTACATGGCTGCGCGTCGTCCAGTCAACCGTTAGCGACAGGCGTCGGACTAGGTGAGTTAAGTTGCCCTGGATCGGGGAGACGACGTCATACGATTATGCTTTTGTTCTAGGGGTTTGTGACTCCCCCCCCCACCCCCCCCCTCCCCCCCTCCCACCCCCTCCAACTAATGCAACCTGTTAACTGTTTTGTTTGGATGTTGGATAAACTATTTTAAGTGTGTGGTTCGCAGGAAGAGCAAATTTGCAAAAGAAAAAAGAAAAGCATAATAATTTTTTTTGTGAGGTGCAGCCAGGGCCGTGTCTAGCTTTTTGGGGGCTCTATGCAAAATGTTGTTTGGGGGCCCATAATTTGTTAAACTATGATTGGGGGGATTCAAAACCCTCTACGTTAGTCCGGGGGCATGCATTTGAACTTTAAATGCATCAATCAAATGCACTTTAAATGATTTGGCCGGTTTGCCAAGAGCCAGGTTAATTGTTAACTATTTCTATGTCACGATGGGACGTTCAAGTCATCCCCTCTTGTGGTGAACGTATGCTCCGAAATTGGGCAGTTGGCAAGCCATTGACATCCATGCTTTTCGAGAACTCCTTTGCTCAGAATTGTAGCTGGCACGCCTCTCAGTCTCTTAAGTCTGTGACCATGCGTAGTGGCGTGTGAAAACACAATCTAAACGTGTGAATTTGTTGGTTTGTGGGCACTATTGGAGAACACTACCTAGCCAGGGCAGCTTGTATGCGCACACTTGAGGATCAGCTATGGGAGCTGCTAAACACTTGTTTGGAATAGAATGGATGTCAGTGGCTCGCCAACTGCCAAATTCTTCGACACGCCTGCACCGCGAGAGGGGTTGAATTGAATAAAAATCATGGCTGATTTACATCTCGACATAGACAATAGCAAAAATAAGCCTGGGGTCAAATCCTTTAAGAGGAAAAGAGCCTCCGAAAACTCTTAACATCTTTTTTCTCTCAAATTCAAACCAAGCATCTCAAGTTGACCCCCACAATTTAAACCGGGGGTCTGGTTTAACTGTCAAATAAAATAATAATACAGAAACTGCTTTATAACGTCTTCCATATGCGCATAAATGAGACAAAATGTTTATTTTAAATGTTGGCGTTTAAGGATTGATAGATAACGTTCATATATATGTGAACGTTATATAAAAATGTATTTTCTTGTGCATATAGGCGATTTAAATGCTTTCCGGCAACTTTTTCACTCATTCATCTACCAAGGGAGACCGGCTATTTTAATTAATAAAACGAAAAAAATAAAAAAAATAAAAAAAGACTGAAATGGAACCTTGAGGGGCCCCCTTGTGTCTTTGGGGGCCCCCTTGTGTCTTTGGGGGCCCCCTTGTGTCTTTGGGGGCCCCCTTGTGTCTTTGGTGGCCCCCTTGTGTCTTTGGTGGCCCCCTTGTGTCTTTGGGGGCCCCCTTGTGTCTTTGGTGGCCCCCTTGTGTCTTTGGGGGTCCCTTGTGTCTTTGGTGGCCCCCTTGTGTCTTTGGTGGCCCCCTTGTGTCTTTGGGGGCCCCCTTGTGTCTTTGGGGGCCCCCTTGTGTCTTTGGTGGCCCCCTTGTGTCTTTGGGGGCCCTAAGCAACAGCACAGTCCGCACATAGCAAGAAGCGGCCCTGTAACGTTATGTTCCGTCCAGACATCCTGAAGCGTGGCGGGAATGCGGCCGACGCAGCGGTTGCCATGGCAGCTGCGCTGTCGGTGACGGAGCCATGCAGTACCGGTCCCGGGGGGGACGCCTTCTGCCTTTTCTACAACGCGAGCACCGGGGATATACGTTGTGTAAACGGCAGGTTGAAAGCATTTCTTTCTTTGACATCTGTTCTCACGTTGTTTCTCCAACCACCCAAATCAACTATTAGTGGTTACTGTGAGACTCTGTCCACAACAGTGTTAGTGGGCAGGTCTATTACAGGCTTAACCTTTAACTGTTGTTTATTTTTATTTATTTTTATGTTTTCCATGCTGGGCCCTTGAAGATAATGTGCCCTCAGAGTCGTTAATGCAGGCTTGTCTTCTGGGTTATGTTTCTGCAATGTGTCCTATGCCGATGTACAGCCCACGTCTTTGCAACAGCAGAGATCTTCCGGTGCACAAGACTCCTACGCTCAAACCAATGTCTATACAATACAATAAATAATAGATAATAATGTCAATGTCCAATACCAATGTCCATCTACCTTAAATGGTAGATCATCCAACAGCATGATGGGTTCATATGAGTCAGGCTTGCCGGAAGTCTAAAGTATGGGTTGCTCTTCCTTCACGCTCTGTTATCTCTGGCTTGTTCGTCAGTGGTCGTTCCCCCAGAGCCCAGTCCCTGGAGCTCCTGGAGGGGCGTGGCTACAGCGCAGAAGCCCCGCCCCCTGCATTTGATGCTTTAAACGTCACAGTGCCAGGAGCACCAGCCTGCTGGTGTGACACTGTACAGATGTTCGGAAGCCACAAGGTCTGTGTGTGTGTGTGTGTGTGTGTGTGTGTGTGTGTGTGTGTGTGTGTGTGTGTGTGTGTGTGTGTGTGTGTGTGTGTGTGTGTGTGTGTGTGTGTGTGTGTGTGTGAGTTTACACAATTATGACAAAAATAAGACATTAAACATAATGATTGCAACTCCTGGGTTTTGAACCTGGGGGATTATTGAACCTAGCAAATGAAAGGACCAGTTAGAGGCTGTGTTCGATTTGGCTCACTATTCGTCATTCCCTGTTCCCTACATAGTGAACAGTACACTATAAAGTGTAGGTAGAATTCAGACACTAATTCTGTGCGGTAAATCTATCAGTGGGACGTGAATTGGTCATGTAAACCACAAGGCACGTGTTAAATGTCCCCCTATCACATTATCACATTATCACATTATTTACACGACTGCTACACCTCACTCTGATAGATTTCTCAGGCGCATAATTAGTGTCCGAATTCCCCCTGTGCTATTATTCCCTGAATTGTACAATATACCATTTTAGTGTAAAATATAGTGTTTATTAGACAGGTAAAAGGCAATGAAGGAACAAGGGATTCAAATCAAGCAACATCGTAGTCTCTCTCGCTTTATCGACACACTTCCTGTCTGACAGTGACTCATGCTTCCTGTGGAGGGAGATTTCCTGAGAGGTCACCGGTTTTCCCCTACGCAGGTTTCCCTGTGCGAGGTGCTAGGCGGGGCTGTGGCCCTAGCAGAGGAGGGGGTTCCTATTGCCAAGGTAACAGCCTACCAATGGGCCCACTGGGTAGCTGCCATGCGGCATGCTGGGAAGGAAGTCAACAGCGACCTTCTGGTTGACGGCAAGGCACCCTATCACGGACAAGTGTTCAGAAACCCTGCCCTGGCAAGGACCTTAAGGGTAAATAGTGGACACACACACACACACACACACACACACACACAGACACACACACACACACACACACACACACACACACACACACACGCACACACACACCTTTCAACTCACACTTCCTGAAATGGGGAAACAATAGAAGTGAGCTCAGCAGTCATTGGCAGGGGTTTCATTCCTCAGCTATGACTAGTTGTGCTACTCCCACCGGTGTGGTCCAGTCACACACATAGACAGCCTCTTAGTCACAGCACTGCCCTAATTGCAGTGATTGTTATTCATCTTGAGTTAATTCATCTCCCCTTGTTCTAACACGTGAAGTTATAGTTCCATGGGTCAAGTTGTGTGTCATATGGTCTTCATGCTCAATACAATCGACATCTTGTTCTGTTTTTGACACACCAAGTGCATAACTGTACACATTATAGTGCCTTAAGTCGTTGGTTTGATATCTGCAATATCTGATAAATATGCTTATTAAATCATTGTTGTGGACTAAGAGCTGTGCAGGTTTGCAGACATCGTCTAAACTTCTTTGAGTGTCAAATTGTGTCCTGGACTGATTTCTTTATTTACTGAATGATTTATTGAACAGGAACTGGGAACAAGCGGGAAGCAAGGTTTCTACCAGGGGAGAGTGGCTCAAGCCATTGTTGATGTTATCCACCAAAATGGCGGCGTCATGACCCTTGATGACCTCAGCAGCCATGACAGTGAGGTGGTCACTCCGATCAGTACAGACTATAAGGTGTGGACACAAGATACACTCAAGAAATGACACCATATACGTTTGGCGTGACTCAGAAATGGATTGTGTCTACTAAAATATACACTCTTGTTACTTTCTATTATATTTTTGTAGGGCGTGCGTCTTTGGGAACCCCCTCCAAACAGCCAGGGACTAGCTGCCCTGTTGTTGCTTAATATCTTGGAGAACCTGCCGCTTCAAGGTAATCCACACCACTGAAGACAGCAAAGTTACACACCAACAGATAGAATTCATCATTCATTCATTCATTCATTCAGTCATTCAGTCATCTTAGTGAGGAATGGTTGAAAGTCAATATGTTCATGTTGAGCTAAATATACAAGTTGATGATGTAGGGCTGCTATGGTTAGATGTGTTCAACTTAAGTGTCAGCCACATAATTAGTTATTTCTTCATTCAATTTCCTCACCAATGTGGTTGGAATGTATAGAGATTGGACACAACAGCCCGGACTATGTCCATCTCCTGGTGGAGGCTATCCGCCTCGCCCTGACAGATGCCCTGCATAACATAAGTGACCCAGACCATGTGACCATTCCTCTGGCAAGCCTATTGGACAAAAACTACAGCCACCAGCTTGCTCAGCAAATCAGCATGGACAGGTGTGTGTGTCTGTGTTGTGCGTGTGTGTGTGTGTGTGTGTGTCTTGTCTTTCTCTGTTTAATTTAGATAGGCTTCTATTGACTTATTTATTCTCACTGTAACCTCTCTGTCCCTCCCATCTATATTCTGCTCTTAACCCCATTCAACCTCCTGTGATGAGTGTGTGTGTGTGTGTGTGCGTATGCGTGCGTGCTTTTTTATTGGCGACTGAGTTGTTCAATGGTTGTTACTGCAGACTTTGAACGTTTGCTTTTTATTTGCTTGAAAGACAAACACAAACTTATAAAACCAGAAAATGTGGCAATAAAACAGACACATGCACTCCACACACACACACACACACACACACACACACGGCTATTTGGTTTCCATGGGTTATTGCTCCCTAGTGTAGTGCTCTGTAAATTATCAGTTGTCTATTAATCCTTGTATTTCTGGGTTCTTGAAGATGTTGATATCTGGGCCCATTGATGGTTTTGAAATATATTTGTGTCAAGTGATAGTTAACACAATGTATTTGTGTGTGTGTGTGTGTGTGTGTGTGCGTTGCTGCAGTGCCAGTGAGGTGGGTGCACCAGCTGTGACGATACAGGGCGACACTGTGTATTTCTGTGTGGTCGACTGCCAGGGCAACGCATGCTCCTTTGTCAACAGCAACTACATGGGCTTCGGAACAGGCTTGGTGCCTGGGGACTGTGGCTTTTCCCTCCAGGTGTGTGTGCACGTGTGTGTGTGTGTGACATTTGCTATGACAATTACAACCACCATTTATAGCAGTGCTATATATGTAATTATATCCTCTCTCGCTCACTCACTCACTCACTCACTCACTCACTCACTCACTCACTCTCACTCTCACTCTCTCTTAGAATCGTGGTGCTAGTTTTTCTCTGCAGCGTAACCACAGCAACTGCATGGCCGGCGGTAAACGCCCATATCACACCATAATGGCCGCCCTTGTCACCGGACCCGCCCCCGTAGCACAGAAGCCCCGCCTCCTGGCCGCCCTCGGAGTGATGGGCGCCATGATGCAACCGCAAGGACACGTCCAGGTATACACACAAAAACACCCACGCCTAGTATGCACACACTCACATCCACGCACACACTGCAGACATACGCGGATGCACATTTACAATGAGGAAGACAAGTGGACTCATGTGAGAAAGACAGGGTCTAGGATCAAAATAAAACAGCTGGATGGTTGAATTTGTCACAGCATATAAAACGTGGTGGTTTTACAAAGAGCTCCACCCTAAAATCATACTAAGCATATGTTTTCTTTTCCTCACGAACAAATGTGACTGTTGTATTTTAGTCAATGAGCAAAACATCATCGTTGTTTAGAGACCTACCCAAAAAACTACTATCAAGCTTCGCAAAACATTTGGGGGCATATTCCAAAGTTTCCTTTGTTCTTCTGATGTTGAGGTGCTGTTGAACATGCTGGAATTTGGAATGGATCCTCAACAGGCCTTGGATGCTCCCAGGGTCTATGTGGAGTATGACCAGAAAGGTATGCTGCTTCTGAACCTATTCATTTAAGTGGCAGAAGCTGTCAACACCGTGATTTGACTAGACAAACATCATTTACTTTGCAGGCGTGCATGTATACTTCCTGTTTTTGTGTGTGTTTTTGTTTGACCAAGACTTTATTACTTCAAAGTAACGAAGTTCAATTTATATTTAATAAATAATATTTATTACATATTTATTTATTATAATTTGTGTTCCTAAAAAGTATTTGAAAGAGTCTTGAAATATTATATGGGAGTAAAACAGTATATATGTGCTATATTTATGTCGGATACATTTTTCTTGGGACCTATGTTATATGTCTCTAGCTGATCAATGGCTGGTTAATCTGGAGGAGGGATTTGGCAAGGAAGTATGTGATGAGTTGAGGAGGCGAGGCCACCAAGTAAATTGGCCAATCACAGGTACTCTCTCTAACATCCCTCAATACAAGATACATGTGAAATCATTTTGGCATAATTGAGAGATTATTGTTTAGCCATTTAGTGCCTTTATATAAATACTACATTTATTAACTTGGTGTTTGTGAAAGAGAGAATACAGTGATTCAAATATGTTTCCATTCACAGGATTTAAGCGTTCGCAATTTGGTCGAGGACAAATCATTACAGTGGGCGATTGGTGGAACCCATCTGTCCATCAAACTGCTCACCCAACCAGAGTTCTGTGGGCGGGGTCAGACCCCAGAGCAGACGGGTGTTCACAGGGCTACTAGACCTGCTCCAAGTTCATGATTTATTTTACATATTTTAATGACAGCTTAAATCAAACACTTGATTTATATCTAAAAAATATATGAATTTATAGCCTTAATCATAATTTAAATGTTTTTATTATAATGAATCGTTCACAGTTTACTAACTACTAACAAATAACTCTTACTTCCTTGTTATTAACATGTCTATGATGGCCAAATAAAGAGAGTATTTTTATGTGCATGTCATGTGTTCTATCATAAAACACAGTTTGCTACTGGCTAGACCAGTGGATCCCAACCTTTGACTGGTACCACAAAATTGTCATCAAGACCTTTCACGGACTACCTCAAATCCAAAACCTACACATGCAGTGGCTGCGCAAAGATTCCCAGTGTCCCCTTTATACACAAGTATTACTGCAAGATGGCCACGGCCATTGGGAAACAGTGGAAGGAAAAGGTCAGCAATGCTTCTCTGCTCCCAGTGTGTATTTAGCAAACACATCTGGGCTATGTTTTTGGGGTAACCTGCGGTGCGGACCAGGTTGAAAAACACTGCTAGACATAACTTTGTCAATACACATAATATTTGCCATAATATATTAGTCATCACAACCGCCACATTTGAAAAAAAAAATATATATATAATAATAAATGAAACAAAGTAAATCATTGACCCTTGAAAACGACTTAATGACATTGGTTTGGAAACGTTAATGTTCTAGTGCTTTTTTTTTCTCCAGAAAAGCCGCAGCTCCCCCGAATACTTGTATTTATTTTGCCGGCCAGTCTCTCCTAGATGGCGGCGATGTTGACGTTTTGCAGCAACGGGCCAAAGCAGTCAAAGCAGTGTCTAAGTTTGTATGTCTATGGTGGTCTGCCCACTGATAGCAGGAAGTGGGTCGTGGAAGAATCCCTGCTTCCTGTTTGAGTCCGTAGTTGTGAAGCTGTCCAATGACCCCTATTGTCTTTTCATGACTATGACACCATTCTCTGTCGCACGCACACACACACAAATACACACACACATTTTAATTATTTTTCCACAATTTAAAATACCCAAATATTGTCAAAAGTGACAGTTTTCAGATTGTTCGTAGACAAGTCAGGAAAGTACAGCAGTAAGGCAGTAGAGTATTTTGTGTTGGGTAAAGAACACGATGCTGGTCTGAAAGCACATGCGCAGGTGAACTGAAGTTGTGCTTTTTACCTGCACATATGCAGTTTGGGGGAGGCACATCCCCCAGATGTGCCTACTGCCAATTATGGATGGCCTTATTTGAGAGAGGCCCAGGATTCTGAGGTCCCGTACGGCCAGTTTATGAACATGCCCTAGGTTTCCAAAAATAGACACAAACAGTTCCCATTTGTAACTCAAGTTGATGATGGCTTGGACCGGTGGCGGATATTTGAGCAGTTATTGTCATATATGCCTCTTCCATATTAGAATCAAATGTACCCTATTTCAACCAAATACACTTTTCGACACTTGGACATAATGTGAGGGGCTGCTCACTGCAGAGCCAATGGGTGGAGCTGCAGCTCCACCTCTAGGCCCAGCTCCACCTCTAGGCCCTGCTCCACCTCTAGGTCCAGCCGCACCCCGGGCTCAGGTCCAGCTCCACCTCTAGGCCCAGCTCCACCTCTAGGTCCAGCTGCACCCCGGGCCCAGGTCCAGCTCCACCTCTAGGCCCAGCTCCACCTCTAGGCCCTGCTCCACCTCTAGGTCCAGCTCCACCTCTAGGTCCAGCTCCACCTCTAGGCCCTGCTCCACCTCTAGGTCCAGCTCCACCTCTAGGTCCAGCTCCACCTCTAGGCCCAGCTCCACCTCTAGGCCCTGCTCCACCTCTAGGTCCAGCTCCACCTCTAGGCGCAGCTCCACCTCTGGGGCCTGCTCCACCTCTAGGTCCAGCTCCACCTCTAGGCCCTGCTCCACCTCTAGGCCCTGCTCCACCTCTAGGTCCAGCTCCACCTCTAGGTCCAGCCGCACCCCGGGCCCAGGTCCAGCTCCACCTCTAGGCCCAGCTCCACCTCTAGGCCCTGCTCCACCTCTAGGTCCAGCTGCACCCCGGGCCCAGGTCCAGCTCCACCTCTAGGCCCTGCTCCACCTCTAGGTCCAGCTGCACCCCGGGCCCAGGTCCAGCTCCACCTCTAGGCGCAGCTCCACCTCTGGGGCCTGCTCCACCTCTAGGTCCAGCTCCACCTCTAGGCCCAGCTCCACCTCTAGGCCCTGCTCCACCTCTAGGTCCAGCTCCACCTCTAGGTCCAGCCGCACCCCGGGCTCAGGTCCAGCTCCACCTCTAGGTCCAGCTCCACCTCTAGGCCCAGCTCCACCTCTAGGCCCTGCTCCACCTCTAGGTCCAGCTGCACCCCGGGCCCAGGTCCAGCTCCACCTCTAGGCCCAGCTCCACCTCTAGGCCCAGCTCCACCTCTAGGCCCTGCTCCACCTCTAGGTCCAGCTGCACCCCGGGCCCAGGTCCAGCTCCACCTCTAGGCCCAGCTCCACCTCTAGGTCCAGCTCCACCTCTAGGTCCAGCCGCACCCCGGGCCCAGGTCCAGCTCCACCTCTAGGTCCAGCTCCACCTCTAGGCCCAGCTCCACCTCTAGGCCCTGCTCCACCTCTAGGTCCAGCTCCACCTCTAGGCCCTGCTCCACCTCTAGGTCCAGCTCCACCTCTAGGCCCTGCTCCACCTCTAGGTCCAGCTCCACCTCTAGGCCCTGCTCCACCTCTAGGTCCAGCTCCACCTCTAGGCCCTGCTCCACCTCTAGGCCCTGCTCCACCTCTAGGCCCAGCCGCACCCCGGGCTCAGGCCCTGCTCCACCTCTAGGCCCAGCTCCACCTCTAGGTCCAGCTCCACCTCTAGGTCCAGCTCCACCTCTAGGCCCTGCTCCACCTCTAGGTCCAGCTCCACCTCTAGGCCCTGCTCCACCTCTAGGTCCAGCTCCACCTCTAGGTCCAGCTCCACCTCTAGGTCCAGCCGCACCCCGGGCCCAGGTCCAGCTCCACCTCTAGGCGCAGCTCCACCTCTGGGGCCTGCTCCACCTCTAGGTCCAGCTCCACCTCTAGGCCCTGCTCCACCTCTAGGCCCTGCTCCACCTCTAGGTCCAGCTCCACCTCTAGGTCCAGCCGCACCCCGGGCCCAGGTCCAGCTCCACCTCTAGGTCCAGCTCCACCTCTAGGTCCAGCCGCACCCCGGGCCCAGGTCCAGCTCCACCTCTAGGTCCAGCTCCACCTCTAGGCCCTGCTCCACCTCTAGGCCCTGCTCCACCTCTAGGTCCAGCTCCACCTCTAGGTCCAGCCGCACCCCGGGCCCAGGTCCAGCTCCACCTCTAGGCCCTGCTCCACCTCTAGGTCCAGCTGCACCCCGGGCCCAGGTCCAGCTCCACCTCTAGGCCCTGCTCCACCTCTAGGTCCAGCTGCACCCCGGGCCCAGGTCCAGCTCCACCTCTAGGCGCAGCTCCACCTCTGGGGCCTGCTCCACCTCTAGGTCCAGCTCCACCTCTAGGCCCAGCTCCACCTCTAGGCCCTGCTCCACCTCTAGGTCCAGCTCCACCTCTAGGTCCAGCCGCACCCCGGGCTCAGGTCCAGCTCCACCTCTAGGCCCAGCTCCACCTCTAGGCCCTGCTCCACCTCTAGGTCCAGCTGCACCCCGGGCCCAGGTCCAGCTCCACCTCTAGGCCCAGCTCCACCTCTAGGCCCTGCTCCACCTCTAGGTCCAGCTGCACCCCGGGCCCAGGTCCAGCTCCACCTCTAGGCCCAGCTCCACCTCTAGGCCCTGCTCCACCTCTAGGTCCAGCTCCACCTCTAGGTCCAGCCGCACCCCGGGCCCAGGTCCAGCTCCACCTCTAGGTCCAGCTCCACCTCTAGGCCCAGCTCCACCTCTAGGCCCTGCTCCACCTCTAGGTCCAGCTCCACCTCTAGGCCCTGCTCCACCTCTAGGTCCAGCTCCACCTCTAGGCCCCTGCTCCACCTCTAGGTCCAGCTCCACCTCTAGGCCCTGCTCCACCTCTAGGTCCAGCTCCACCTCTAGGCCCTGCTCCACCTCTAGGCCCTGCTCCACCTCTAGGCCCAGCCGCACCCCGGGCTCAGGCCCTGCTCCACCTCTAGGCCCAGCTCCACCTCTAGGTCCAGCTCCACCTCTAGGTCCAGCTCCACCTCTAGGCCCTGCTCCACCTCTAGGTCCAGCTCCACCTCTAGGCCCTGCTCCACCTCTAGGTCCAGCTCCACCTCTAGGTCCAGCTCCACCTCTAGGTCCAGCTCCACCTCTAGGCCCAGCTCCACCTCTAGGTCCAGCTCCACCTCTAGGTCCAGCTCCACCTCTAGGCCCTGCTCCACCTCTAGGTCCAGCTCCACCTCTAGGCCCTGCTCCACCTCTAGGTCCAGCTCCACCTCTAGGTCCAGCTCCACCTCTAGGTCCAGCTCCACCTCTGGGGCCTGCTGCACCCCGGGCCCAGGTCCAGCTCCACCTCTAGGCGCAGCTCCACCTCTGGGGCCTGCTCCACCTCTAGGTCCAGCTCCACCTCTAGGCCCTGCTCCACCTCTAGGCCCTGCTCCACCTCTAGGTCCAGCTCCACCTCTAGGTCCAGCCGCACCCCGGGCCCAGGTCCAGCTCCACCTCTAGGCCCAGCTCCACCTCTAGGTCCAGCTCCACCTCTAGGCCCTGCTCCACCTCTAGGTCCAGCTCCACCTCTAGGCCCAGCTCCACCTCTAGGTCCAGCCGCACCCCGGGCCCAGGTCCAGCTCCACCTCTAGGCCCAGCTCCACCTCTAGGTCCAGCTCCACCTCTAGGCCCTGCTCCACCTCTAGGTCCAGCTCCACCTCTAGGTCCAGCTCCACCTCTAGGTCCAGCCGCACCCCGGGCCCAGGTCCAGCCCCAAGACCGTGTTTGCGTACCCTTGCACAGGGTTTGGGGAGATTACATCGCAGGGGGGGAGAGCACTGGCACGTCAAGGTTTACCACTGGTTGGTGGCCAGTATAAACACACACACACACACACACACACACACACACACACACACACACACACACACACACACACACACACACACACACACACTCATTGCACCATTTATGTGTTTTGAGCACCCAAATAAGTGGTTTAAGTGTGTGTGTGTGTGTGTCAAACATATACTTCTTCTGCTGACAAAGAGTGTGGGCCTTGGCTGTGTGTGTCCTATCTCTGGGGGTATTTTTAGTAGCAGGAAAATGCTTTTCACAGCACCAACACAAGACCCTGTCTGAAGAAGATCGTAGCAGAGAACACAATACATGGATATGAATAGCTGCTGTCAAGTCATGGAGATATTGTGATACATTGTTGCTGTAATGAGATTCATATTGAATAGTATGCCAATGATACCCCAATGATCCCAATTTTGTTCAAAACACAAAACCACTTTACAAATAGTTACTCTGATTGATTGGATATAAACATTGTGGTTAGATAGTGTCATAGTTGTAATATGGGTTGTTCTCATGTCACGGTTGAAATTGGATTTGATGTCATTGTAATCTGCGCTGTACTGGATCGACTGGGGCAGGATCATGGCTGGCAGTCCAGTACAAATCTGTCTACAGCTGAAGAAATGTCGGGAGGCCATAATGACTTGGACCTTTCTCTCTCCACTCCTTTCTGCTACTGGACCCGGGGGCCAACCAGAACAACGCCGGTCTGTTTACCCAAACACTTTCTCCGCCTGCTTAATCAGATTCAGCCATGGCTTGTGAAATGCCCTTGTTGTTGAGTCTTGCTTGTTAGTGCTTGTTAAGTGGCTGCCATTGCAGATTACAGCCCACGTTAAAACACATTCCACATAGATTATCAGGCTCTTAAATTTATAGCGGGACCCGCAAACATACACCAATGTACATATGTACGCATGCATGAAAAACACGCAAAGCGAATAGACACAAAAGTGGGGCCCTTAGCCCATAGCTGTGTCCTAATAGCCTCGGGACATTTAAAAAATAGTTTTTCTTTACTAATTTCACTTCTTCTCTCATTTCTTCACCCTAACTTCTACTAAGGGAGTAACAAAGTACATTTCAAATACAAATGTAAACCAAACCTTATTCCAGATGGAATCAATGTATGGTCAGACTTTATATATATATATTGTAGGTTTGTATCACTATTATCATTGTCTATTCAGACCTTAACACCTCCCACGTGGAAAGCTTTATTTCGATTTTTAAGTTTATAAGGAACATATCAACAATGTTCCACATTGGCCCAACAGGATAGCAGCTGATATGATTTGTGCTGCAACAGACAATTAAGCAAGTGTGTTAGGGTGACCTCGGTGCAGTATTTAAGTTAACAAAATGTTTTTTTTTTTTAAAGCACACATCACAACATTATTCCCCTTACATCATATCAAAGCGATATCAAACAAAGTTACAGAAGGTAATACCATCGAACCGTAGAATCCTATACGTTGTTGTATGAGCTTATATGTTCAAATTTAAAGCTGGTCACAGAAGCTTGATTTCTCCATCAGAATCAGTCAGAATCAGGAAAAGCTTTATATGCAAGTACGCTTTTTAAACATACAGGAATGTCTGATGATGTTTAGTTTAGCAAGAAGCGGTACAAAGGGTGGTTGAATACATCTCTGTGCAGAAACGTATTCCCATTGGTCGCAATTGTTTATTTTTAAATGTACAGAAAACCATCAAAGACCCTTACACAATAGATCATTCAGGGTAGGTTGAACTTTTCGCTGTTTGTCATAGAGACAGTTCGCACCATCCAGAATCAGATACAAAGAATCAGAAATCAGCACGTTATTGCCATAGTCTCTGATACGCTTTTTAAACATACAAGGGTCTTTTGCTTCTTAGGTGGGCCTAGTTTAGTGATCTGAAAAGGGACTGGTTTAATCTGATAATCTCTCAGTGTCTGAAACGTAACATCCCATTTTGTCTATGTTGTATAAATGTTGTGGTTCTGGAGAACCGCTCCGAATGAGACTGAACTGAACAACAGGTTTGAAACTTTCTCGCTGTCACAGTTACGCACAATCACAGCACACACACACTGATCACACACACACAATGACACACCTGAGTGGACAAACACACCTGACAGGGTCTGTGACAGCTCTGCTGTTCTTGTGAGGATTTGTCAATTGTTCTGGCTGAGCTCTCTGGAGGACGGGTGACTTGTGATTCTTTTGTCATTATTTGTGTCTTATGTTGGAAATGTTGTGTTGTTCTCTGCGGTGTGAGTGTGGGAAACTGTGTAACACACACACATCATGCATGCATTAAATCACACACACACACACACACTCACACACACAAACACACACACACACTTGTTCATTACTCTGTTGGTGGGCTGTCACTCTGTCTGATTTCTCTCAACTTTCTCCCCTGTTCTTTTGTGTGGGTGTGTTCTGCAGTGTGTGTGTGTGTATGTGTGTGTGTTGTATGGTGGTGTGTTGTGTCTTGCTGTGTGGCCACTCTGGCGTCTAAATCTGCGTCTACATCACCCATTCCATCCCTCGCCATTTCATTTCCTCCCCCAGCTGTCCGGTCCCCCTCCTTTTCTCCTGGCTCTCTTCTCTCTTCCTCTGGTTGTCCGGCCCCCTCTTGCAGCAGTGCTTTCCCCTGGCCACTGTGTGTGTTGGTTCTCACCCTCTCTGGGGCTGCCTGTGCTGTGTTGCATATCCTTATTGAGAGTGGCTACTAGGGGGGGTGGCTAGACGTGGTGGAGGA